>JAQFZE010000954.1:0-20914 GCA_034695245.1 Dicyrtomina saundersi | reverse complement strand
ATGTACTGTATTTTTTCTAGAAACAAATTTAATTAAAAAACAGACAGAGATTTAATTTTTTTGTTTTAGGATAAATGACCACAAATCAATCTCACTCCAGGATCAAGTAATCCCTCAAAAAAACTGTGTAAAAAAATCTCTGAAGTCAGGGAGTCAAGAGCACAAATAAATAAATAAATATAGGTATGATATTATAAACTGTTTGAAGTAATGAGATACAGTCAATATGACATGTTGATTCAACCAATAATTTTTATTTCATATAGTTTAACAGTGAAGCCATCAAATCATTTTTCATTAATTTTTAAATTTCATTTATGTCATTCGGTTTAAGCTTTGAAAATGTTAGTTAACATAACATGCTTTACACCTTGAGCGACAATTGTAGTATTGCCTACAGGAATATACAGTGTATTTACATACATCCAATGTCAATGGAGAAATAATCATCTATAAAATAAAGCGACATTACAGTGAAAACGAGCCTATAAAATTATGTAATTACATTATATGTAGACATCTATATCTATACATATATACCTATTGCAATCTATTATGACTACTGACTACGCTACAATAAACTACAAAAAAGGAGGCACTATAATAATCAGCACAAAAGGGAAACCAAAATAAAATGTATTCATACATGTAAATACATAATTGTCCCATGAACAACTTCTGTCAAAATAATGTCCACATGGAGTCCAATTTCAATTGCTATTCTAATAAAAGACAAGTTTCTTTCTTCTCTTCGCTTACAATTCATTCCTTCACATATATGCATTACTATTGTCCATGATTTACCTCCGTAACTTTATTTACACAACATTTCCCCACGTCTATGAGCAACTGGAACTACAGATATACTATACACACACACAACGGAACATCAACAACATCAACAGCTAAACTATAGGTACCTTACCAACAAGCATGTTTGTAAATGTTCATAAATACAAGGATATAGATAATACCTATGTAGATTCATTCAGCACTAAACTTACAATCAAGCCCATATCTATACTAATATCAAATGGAAACATAAAAACGAATTTCAATTTCAAATGGAGGGACATAAGGACAATCAAAACACATTCAAGATTGAATTACATTGTCAAAGATCATTCAAAAGAATTTTCCATCCGAGATCATGGAACTCAACCAAAGCCTGTAAAACCATTTCCTTATTTCGTCTTGCACACCAATTTATTATGACAGAGCTATAATGCCGCAAATCCGAGGGAAGAGGGAACTTTTGATGAAAGGGCCAAAACAAAAATAACTACAGAGAACACGGGACAAGGGGACATCCCACGACATTATGCCGTAATGTCTCGGATAGAATTTCAATCGAAATAATGACATTTGATATCAAAACCTTCTGTATTTTACATCTATTACATTATTACGTAGTAAACCCTATATTAAACATAACCCAATAGACGTAATGTGATGATAATATAGTGAGGCTCAACGTTACTATGATTTTATAATTTAACCTTCCATACTATACCGACGTTTATTAAATACATAATGTAATTAAAACTACAGTGAATTTGAAAACAGGAACACCTGGTCCCAATACTAAATGTATGAAAATAGAATACGAAACAATTTAAACGAACGAAATAATAAATTATATGCACATACAAACTTATGCTGCGCACCGCTTTATAGAACAAATACCTACCTACCAACTATATAGTGCTATGCTTAGCATATCAAAATACCGAAAAAGGAAATACTGTTTTACTATAACCCTGATGTATAAATTTGCGATAGAATTTTATTGAAAATTAACAAATTATGAAAATTAAAAATCAACCCATTAGCAGGGCCGGACGAAGGAATTACTTTTAGGCAGCCATCTGTTTCTATACAAAAACCACCATTTCGATTTCATTGAAGGTTTTCTTTGTTAAACCAAAATGTTGTATTTACATGTTTTAGAAATGTTTAAAATGTTCAATTTAATTGATTCTGAAAAGTACAAAATATTCTATTTACATATTTGGAAAAAAGTGGAAAATGTTTTATTTCCATATTTTTGAACAGTCAAAATGTTCTATTTGCATGTTTTTTGAAAATTCAGGCAGCGAGGGCTGCCTTTGCTGGCCTTATTATCCGGCCATGCCCATTAAATGCGTACAACATATGTAGTTTACATTTTAAAATACAAGAAAACAATCTTCATAGAAAGTAAAATAGCGATAGCGATACAGAAAAAAAACATCAAGAATGCATGGATTTTCAATTTTTATAATATTACAAGCTTTCAACGCTATAAACAATTTAGATTCAGAATATTTCAAAAAAACATCAAAACATTATTACAATTGAAAAATTTAACATACCTACGAGCAATATTATTACATCATTCAAAAATACCACTAACATCTCTGTAAGCCTGAACTGGACAACACCGCACATAACATCAGAATTTAAAAAAATTAAAACAAGTCAGAATTGTAATGCTCACTACAATATAAAACCATCCCTGTGGCCTGGACCTCTAGTACTGGTCTGGAATACAAACTCTGAACCTACATAATAAAGCTCCCCATGCTCTAAAATTTCGCTCAGTGTTATATTACATTACATTCACAGTTTAGTAAGAGGCTTCATAGCTTGGGCCAGGAAGATCTTAGAAAATCTCAAAGGTCTGTGCCTGTGGCTAGCCTAAACTTCAAACTCGAAAACCCCAAGCGAAGCAACGAAACTAGGTAGGTACATAATATGGTAAGAAATGAGAGAAGGGAAAAAGATTCACTGGTATGGGACTGGGACTGGAGTGTTCTTAGATGTTTGGATTTGGATTTGGATTTGGAGGGAAGAGGAACAGTAGGGTAGCATGAGGTCATGATGGTTATGATAGGCTCATCATGGTAACTACCACATACAGAGAGAAATATGAACTCCTAAAACAAAAGTTGAATTTCAAATACCACATCCAACTGCAACACTTCAAATACACATAGGTACCTTCCACTGGAAGACACACTATGGAGCAAAAAATAAAAGCCATTTCACGTAATGCAGTGTACTTAATTCTGACTCTAGCAATACTGAAAACCAAAACAGATACAATTATTATGCATTACATATCATTAATAGATACAATAGGAAAAGGACTCGAACCAAACATACGAAGCCAACCTGTCTGTATGCAAGAAAAAACACTAACAAGGTTCACGGCTTATGGCTACATGGTTACTCGTGTGACTAATTGTAATAATACAAATACTCGCCATTGATAATTAATTCAGTAACCTTAACAATGGGATTAACCAAACAAGCAAGCCCAGGTGAGGTTTAATTAGATGCATAAGCAATCATACGTATATGTTTATAAAAAAGAAATTTCAATTTAATCAGAATACAAAGCGCTCTACTTATATTTTGGAGGTTGCACTTTTTTAACATATTAAGAATTCAATATACTTCACATTCATTCAGCTCAAAAAAAGGACAAAAATTTATCTCTATGTGCATAATATTACATATTTGAAAAAACTATAAAATTGTTCACTTTGCAGTATTTAAAAATTGTCATCTAAATTAAAGCGTAGTGTAAATAGAACACTTTGATATCCAAAGTTTATTGAATTCCTTATTTACGACTTGATTACTGCCTTAAAATGCATCTACCTAATTATAATTCTAACGGCTTATGGAATAAATGGGTTGGTTCTTGTCCGACTGTTCACTTTTTCTTTTAATTTAATTCAAGTTATTTACTTTTACTACCACAATCTGCAGTCCACATTTTACTGCGCTGCATGGTTCAACAAACCACAATTCCTACTACAACAAGGAAGGGATGGATATCAGTAAAAGTCAGCGTGTTAATGTTTTTCTAGCGTAAAACGAAAGCAACTTAAAATTATAAGCATATAGGTAAGCTAACTACTAAGAGCGTGTGCTTTGGTCCTTCGGTTTCGGTTTCGGTTATCGTTACGGGAAGGAAAGCAAAACATACCACAGTCAGTACACTTAAGAGATTTGACTCTCCTTTGGTTTTTCTCTGCAGGTGAGAGAGTGCAGGTCCTGCGACCTGCCAGACTTATTCATTCTACATGCTTCTATGCTAATTTGTAATCTTAAGTGAAGCCATAAAGCGTCTGTACACATGCCATGCTTCACGGTGTGTTCCTGTGTGTGTGCGTATGTGTATGTGAAAGGGTTGTTGATGAAAATGAAAATTATTTTTTAACTTGCCACTTTATAGCACTATATGACATAAGGCCCTCCTGATGGTGCACCAAAGAGCCAAAGCATAAAGGTAAATTCATAAATTATGTCATAACCATACTGACTCACTTTTCTGCTCACTGCGCTGCGCTAGCTGGACACTGGAATCACATTATTAATACAAAAAAAAATACAGTTTGGAGAATGCAGGTGCCTTGTTAAAATCCCATTGTATTACCTATTGGATATTTACGATTTTTTTTAAAGGGCGGGCTCTACGAACTCACAAAAGAATTTTAAAAAGAATATTAGCATAACTATTGTTGAAGTATAATAAAATTATATTCGTAATTTTGTACAGATATTTTTTCCTAAAATGACAACTTTAATTTTATTCAAAGAATCAGTTAAAACTTTTGATTAAGAACTTTTAAAAATTGGAAACTTACAAACAAACGGCGCGGCGGTGGTTGTAATGGCGTAAACAGAATAAATAAAACCCACGCTCAAATTGAATATCAGTAATTTTGAAATCAATTAATTCATGAAAAATCACTACCAGCTGCTGAGACTTGGGAAAAGTCTGCTGCAGCCGATCAGTACAAAACAAGTTGTTATATCAGTATCAATAGGAGTCTGCCATAGATAGAAGAGAAAGCATTAAAAAGTCGTTTTTCTCAGTCTCTTATTACTCAGCATCAGCTTCGCCTCCAAGATATAAAAGAGGGATAAGAAAATCATGCGAGTGAGGAAAGATGTAAAGATAGCCTTGTAGGTCTCCTATCCATACTTCATTCCGACATAGGAGTAATAATAACTAGGTAGGCAATAACAATAATCACTTCATAAGCTAACAAAGACAACAGCCAAAGCGTGTGTGTAAAACAAACGAGAGGCAGGCATTACAAACACGAGCAAAAAAATGTGGATTGACACCAAACATATTATTATTAGTTTTACATAACACTAAATTCTACATAGTAGTAGCTTCTGGCTTGGCTTATGGTCTCAGCGTAACGTATGGCAAGGCTCTTGTTAACTTATAAGCCTATCTACATCTACAAAATCTAAATAAAATATAAAAATCAAACATCTTCTTCTAGTGCAGCAGTTAGGTTAGAAGTTAGAACTGAACCAGAACCAGAACCACTAAACTACATAGGTACAGGTACTTCTCAGCCAAAACCAAAAATCAAAGTGATGAATGATAATGACGCTCGTTGCATATTATGTATAAGTACTTCGTGCATTTATATTATAAAGGAAAAGTTTCCATCTCTATAAATATTCTAGTAGCCCATATACATAGTTGTAGTAGAAAACTATTATAATTTTTTAGCCATAAGATTAAACAGTTAAAACAGAAACAAGGCGCGTCAGGTCTCAGATTTGTTTTTAATGTACCTACCTACCTATATAATTGCTTATACTTTTATGCCTTTTTAAATTGTTAATGCTGGGCAATAGCCCATATACTATATAGTTATTAAAATCTACCTACTACCGACATGTCGTGTAAAAATTACAAAAAATTATAATAGAGTCATTCAGAAATACCTACAAAACGCGTACAGCATCTGCTGTTTCGGTGTTGATCTTTGAAACTGAAATAATTTTCGATGCCCCCACACATGCATCCCATAACACACAACGCAAAAGGTCTCCCACTTAATTTATGAACCAAAACACAACCATTTTTTTTGTAGTGATGATTTTTGTTTGTAAATTCAAATTCAGATGTCTGTATATTCTATTTTACATGTGACTTCATAGGTTCTTTTAGTATTTATTTATACAGAAGTAAATACACTGACTGTATTACTAGTATTAGGCCTACTGATAACTTGTATCTTTGTTTTTTGTCATTGCATGTGCATGGCAGGAAAAATACCAAAAGTACAGTACGTAAGGCATGTATATTATTTGAAGATACTTTTTCTTAACATCAAGACCTACTTTAAAGCAGTTTATCGGATTGTAGTCAGTGGACTGAAGACATAAAGTAACATGGTGATGTAAGGGGAACAGGTGCAGGTAATTACATCCGGCTTTCAATTCAATTCAAATTTACGAAGGAGGCTTACGCATATAAAGTTAATATTACTACCTAACATTGGCTAACATACAAAACTCAGCACTAAATGCCTCACTCACATGCATAAGTAAAATAAGAAAAAGGAGGGTTTATTTATTATACTTTTTACCTCCTCGTTATCCAAACAAACCACTGCCCAAACCACCACAACCCCGGTGCTTTAACAAATAACATACATTTTACAAAATAACACTAATAATAATAATAATAATTGTTACACTGTAAGAATATGAGCTGTGATTTATACACTAATCGTTTAAACAATTAGGAGCATTACACACGAAATAATACAAATTAATGAGGGTGTCATAATTTTTTCAATTTCCTGTCACACGATATACAAAAACACAAACACTGTATGTGCAGTAATGTGCACAAGTCACCTTTTTTATACTGATATACATATACCGATATGCCTATTATTCTATAGGTACGCAACTACTGGGCTATAGAGAACGGCACAGCTACAGCAGTAAAACCTACCAACACCAACGTGATACAAAAACCGACCGAATTGTATCATGATATTTAACTTTACTCAGAAATTTGGAGGTCTATTAACCTAATGCCTAATATACTAACAGTGACTAACACTCAACCTAAATTTCATACAGTACACGCACTACGCATTGAATACATGTCATTTAGTTTAACGCGTCAATTACTTCGAAATGAGAGTCTTTTAATGGAAGTTAACTGAGCGGAAGGAAATCTCTCGGCTGACTGACCTGGCCAAATGCCACTTATATACTCAGGCTCATACAGTGTATCTGTGTAACTGCCACTGTTATTAAGTCGATGTTGATCGGTCTTGGTCGCCAGTTTCGGCTTGGGTCTTTCTTGTTTTCGGGAGTTAATACATTTTAAAGATATTCTAAAGGATTTACACTCAAGCACACTCCTTTCTCACACTTTGAACAATGCCTCCACCTTCAACCTTCCTCTTATACTGATATTGGAGGCACAGTACATATAGGTTCGACCCACACCAGTCACCAGTGCAAAACAGTCACCAGTGAAAGACATAGCTATAGGCATGGATTCCTTCTTGTACAAAATTCGAAATGTAAGCGAACAGAACAGATCGGTAATTTATTTTTCCTATTTGTCAGCCCATCACATGACACATGCCCATGTCCATTACTTCCCTTTGTGAGAGCATGCCTCATACAGACCCAAGCCAAAAATGCTCAAAGAGATTCAGCTACAGATTCTAGGAAGTGCGATGCGATCAGAGAGTATAGAATTTCTACAATTCCACGAGGATATTAACGATAGACGATAGAATCTATTTACTTGGAATCCGAAGAATACAAAAATTGTGAATGTTCCTACAGTTCAAAGATGTTTCATAGACTCAGTTTTGAAATTTCAAAAGAGTTGCGGAAAGAAAATGTAAAATTTCTTAAAGAAAATTTTAACACGTGTAGGTAGAAAGTAGCGGTGGTGGTGGCGGTGTGGCACTGGCAATAGAATATTGAAACGGTAATAATATTATTACAAATGAAGTTATATAAGGATATAGTAGCAGTCAGTCACCAATACGGTTTGTAGACCATCTACAATAATTTACATATAGGCATTATTTATTATTTAGAAACTGTTCGTATTTATGAGGTACTACAAATCGTATAGCTTAGCATATGACCCATTGTTGGCGTTGGTGGGTCGTATTCCTAGTCGTCATTCGTATCACTGTGAACCCATCAACAACCAACAACTGTCCCCGCATCGCCATATCGCATCATTCTTTTTGTTATTTCTGCTCCTTGTCCCAATGGAAATGGATGTTATGACTGTCGTATTTCACTCAAGTAGACAGTCGATAAACAAAAAAAGAAGGAGAAGAAAAAATCATGTATCTGTTCTGGTCCTCCTGGTCCTGGTCCTGGTCAATCTTCCCCTTCGTCTTCTGCACTAACTCACACACAAGTAGAAGTCGAAGTAGACAAATAGACAAGAAGTACAAGTTTAGAAATTTTGAAGTTTGGAATCTCCGAGGAGGGAGCACAATGAGAATGAGGGAAATGCTCAAATGCTTTAATTTACAATTTACCAGTTATTACAACTGAAATCGTCTTCATAAAACCCCCTCGAATCCAACAAACTCAATAGACTTGAAAGCTGAAGAAAACGAAAACGCAAGTTAAAGTTGCCTCTTGAGTCTTATGCTTGATCTTGAAGACTTGATTTTGATCTCCAGCGTAGATTTTGAGTCGATTGTAAATTCTATACTGTGACAGAGAGAGAGAGATTTGAATGACCTTTTCTCTTTCTATTTATCCACTGTGTTCCCGGTTCTTTCTTATACGGAATACATATTATTATATAGGGACCGGGAAGTTTCATACAAGTAAATTAGTGTGAATAGTGGAGATATTGAGAAAATTTTTCCCATCTTCTGAGCTGAAGCTGCTGGGTGTGCTTATGAGGACTTCATGGTAGTTCTATTTGTTCTATTGACAACACTTATTGCTTTATATATGCTCGGTCAGTTCCAGTTTAAAACGGGGTAGGCCTCCCTCGAGAGTGTTCAGAGGTTGTATGTACCCAACGTATAGGTAAGTCCAATATCCAGTAGAATATCCTTATTCAGCTTCGTTAAGGTTTCCCTTATAGGTAGGCCCTATTTCTTTAACGGAGTTGTTCGAGATATACGAAGTTTGCCTTTCCAGTTTTTGGATAGTTTTGAAGCCCGCGTATATGTCCATGTCCCTCACTCGTCTTCGTCAATTCTGTGTGACACCTCGGCCCATTCACTTTTCCACCAAACCATAAAAATGTCCATTATGCATTCACTCACATTCTGACTCGCTATACAAAGGGAACATTCTATTTTCTCAGTTGTCCGTCCATATGTTTCAACTCTCGTTGCCATTACGCTACGACAGAGTAGAGACAAGGGCCCAGCCTTAGAAAGAAACTCACAGAACCATTTATTTAACCATTTCCAAGTGTAAACCAGTAAACTCAACAAAAGCTCACATTTTGGGGAACGTACCAACCTTAACTACCTAAACAGATTGTATGTATTATACATACATGGAGCACAAGTAGCCCTGACTCACTCAGTTATTGTTTAGATACCATATATCTGTTCAGTATAACTATAGGAACCTAACCTGCATAAAGTATACGCTTACCAAAACCAAAACCAGAAGAAATGAAATTCACTTATATTGGTATAACGCTTATATTTATATAGAAAATTTCAATTACGATAAATAAGAGCACTGCATTTGTTATAGACTCTGTACTATGCATCGTATTTATATATGAAGGTCTGCCTAATTACCTTCCTTGCGTAAGTTCCATGTTTCCTTTAGGATTTAGGTTGTAAGAAAAGACGTACTTAAGAGAGTTGACCCGGATTCATATGTCAACTCTGAGCGCACGATAATGTTTGAAGGTTGTTTCAGAAGCAACAGAAAACAAGTCTTACGATTAGGCAATATAGCAAAAATTGTAACTTTGGAATCCAGCAATGTAAAATTAGGCACGATTCTATGATTGGGATTTGGCATTATAGATTAGATATACAAAAAGATTATTTCTCTACTGGTGCTGACTCAAGTATATAATTCAATTTGTCATTAAGTACTTAAATATTTACAACCAGAATAGAATACACAAAAAATAATTCTAAATACAACACAATCAACTAAAAAAAACCAAAAGTGACAAAACGTCAACATAATTACATTGTACACGTGGGATGAAAGACCACAGCACAGATCCGATCGGATGTAATAACTATCCAGACAAACAGTGAAATAAATAATAAAAAATAGGAAACTCTACACATACAAGCGCCACAATAATAATAATAATTACATCACATTTCCTGTCCCATTATTGACTAATGGAGTTAGTAGTGTCATAAAAATTTATGAATTAATAACCCGTACCAGTACCAGTGCAGTGCAGGCCCAGAGGCCCAGAGCATGCACTACACAGCCCTTAAAAAATTTGAATTTTCTTGTGTAAATAATTGCACGTACGAAGAAACACGTATACAAACATTATATACATTTAAATATGTAGTGTTATTTCTTTAAGAAACGCAGATACCTCATAATAAAAAAATAGTTTGATTTAATAGCATACTCGTTCTGCGAGATATGGAGGCACGTACTGCTACAACAAACAAAAGGGATTGAAACAGAGTGGCATAGTACAGGGGATGGGGATATAACATGCAGTATGGCAGTAAGTTAAAGGAGGTATTTATTATTTACACATTTATAGACTGGAACCTCAAAAATGACACTTTTATGAGGAGATTCGATGGATTTTGGGTGAGCACTTTCCCATTCTCTCTCGACCTGGACTGGAGTCGAGGACCCATCCCTCGAAGCTAGTTTATGTATTTGTATTTACTGTGTGTATCTTCTTCACTGTCTACTGTCTACGTAGACCTACATAATGTAATTTAATTTTTTACTGTACTGATATTTACACAGCCCATATAAACTGTCTACATACAGGGCTGGGCAAGGGTTAGCTCATATGCCAGATAGAATAACAGTAACAGCAACTGCTATACTTCTGATATACCCAGCCTTTATTTTATTTTTTTAACGAACCTACTATATACACGTGGTCGTGGTTATAATTTTAAATTCTACACTCACTGCATGATCATCATGGCCAGACTTAACCCTACCCACACCATCACATCAGTGCCAGTTCCAGTTCCAGACTTTCTTCGTCGGATCTGATCTGATCCTATGGTCTGGTCAGGCCACTGGCCTGGTCTGTATCTGGCAAAATACCATTACATTACTAATACCAGTACATCACACTAACACTTATCACGAGAGAGAGATTAGGAGATTAGACAGAGTCATAAGCCGAAGCTATAATGCCATACCAGGCCAAAAACTTCCAAACTCCTAACAACTTGCCCAACCAAAATCGGCCACACATTTATAATAAAAGCGAACATCACTATATAGTATCATTAAATACTATAACTGCGGCTGGGCTGGGACTATGGGACTGGACTGGACCTGGATTTAGATGGAATTAAGAAGACAGAAACATTGCAGAATGTCGAATGTCGAATGTAAAATTTATTTTTTGTTTGTGTTTGTATTCTTATATAATATTTGTATTTGAATTTAAATTTGAACTCTGGTCCTGGTCCTATGGTCTCTGGCTCTAATCATAACTCCAAATATTGACTGCAGTTCCATAATTTCGTGTCATGCATGACGTATCCTTCAGTTTCAGTTGAGTCTTACGACTTACAAGAGACAAGACAAGCCACGTGTGCCGGAGCCGGAGTCTCAACGTCAAGCCATCGTTGCATCGTTCGTTAGTGAGTCAATAATCCTTCAAATTCAAATTCATGCAGTAAGTATGAAAAGAACAAGGAACGACGTTTACACTTGAAATGTATTTTACAATATATATATACACAATCATAATATGACAATAACTATAAAACAGAAACAGAGACAGTCAACATAATAGCAGCCTTCAAAGTCTGGCTCTGCTTCATCGGCTCGTCTATATTATGTCTACTCTGACTGATTTTACATAAAGCCAGGAGTGACAGAGCCAGATAGCCAGGCCAGATGTAGTTTTTCATTTTAGACGAGCTTGAGTTTCTGCTCTGTAAATAATTGTATACTGCATCTTGATCTTTGCTAATTAAATCCTACGTCAGTGTACTTACACTGTGCAGACTTAATATAACCATAGAATATGTAGTAGGCAATGTGAGCGTATAATACTGGGCCTAGTGCAGGATCGGCTCGGCTGTTGACTGTACCAAACTAGGCATACGACCAATTTAAACTATGATGCAAGCGCAGAAAAAAAAATGAATGACAATACTGAATTTATAACTATAAAAGCTTTTACATGTATAGGATGAAAAGTACGACATTCAACACTCACGTATTACAATAAATTACAGGCAGGTCACCATTAAATTATGATTATGATTATTGGTACATCTCATTGTTGAATGTGTCTTCAAACTGCAACTGCAGGAAAAATCACATTCACAATCAACACAATTCTCGTACCGGTCTGGCTATCGGACGTGAATGTTATATAGTTCTCTGACTTTGCTACAATGCTATTATTTCTAGTTACAAGTATTATATTATTATTTGCAGTCAATACCATGGTGGTCCAAGTCCTGTTCTGTAGTTATTATTAGTAGGTATAATATTGTTATTGGTAAAAATTAAAGTGTCAGTACGTAATTTAGTTTCCATGTAAAACTGGACATATTCCAGCAAATTGACACTATAGCACTTTGACACTCGTCTGGGCTGGTCTTGAATGTTAACTATGCAATTGAAACTAAAACTGAAAGACTGAAACTGATGTATTAAAAAGTAAATATTAAAAGCGATCTAAACATTAGAAACAGAACCAGGACCAGGACCAGATACCAGAAAATTATTAACATCAACAAACAATTGGATTTTCGTTGGACATTTGGATAACATACAACATCGTAAAAAAAGGTTGTAAAATCTTAAAACTAAAACCACATTTAATTTTTATATAGGCAGATGTAGGATGTCTATGCTATATGTGCTGGCATATATATATATATCGTATGCTCCCAACGCATTTTAAGTACCTACCTACATTAGGAATTAGGAATATAAGTGTCATATAGTTATGTAACTGACTAGTGAGCATCATATATATATGTGTGTAACGCTCAATTCAATTTTTATTTAACACGGAATAAAAAGGCGAAGAATAAAAGCATAGTGAATTTAAAGAATATATATAAAAGAAGTAGTAGGTATAATATTTATTGCAATAATGGCAATATTGATATTATATTGACTGAGACTGGACCGACCTGTTTGCAGGCTTGAGCACAGGACCCTCTAGCTTGTTCGCAGCAGGCGGGCTCTGAAATATAAAAATACAAATTTTGAAATTACATTAAATAAAATTATTAATACTATTAAAAATGTTGAAGACGAAATTATTGTATGTCTAACTAAATCAAAAATAAATAAATCACGTATAACAAAAATCTGAATTTAGCTCTATAGCTTTAACGTAGTATGTAATTTAATCTATAAATGGTGCACAGCATTTAGGCGAAAGACAGCTACACAAATCTAGGAAGAAAACGTACTTAAAAATAGTCATATATGTCATGTCATCCTTATGTCACTGATTTCTTGAACTGACATTTGTAGTTTGTAGTTGTTAGGTAACTGGTGTGATAATCACAATGCTAAGCATACAACAATAAATTCATTTGACGTTTAGTACTTTACAATAATAACAATGGCATTTTATTCCCCATGAATATATTCTGAGTGAGCGCCCTACGATTATGATCATAAAAATATGCCCATGGCCCAACTGTAATTTGTATTGTACAGATATAACAACATATATAATAATTGTAATCATAATCATTATTCACTATTTGAAATTGATACTGAAAAATCCAGGTGTAATATATCATTATATAGTGGCTCATTTTAGTTTTTTAGTTTAGTGTATCCAGAACACACTACAGATATAAGCATCGGTGGTGTGGTCGTAGTAGTGTCGTTCGCAGTTAGTAACTGGAGAGTCGAAAAATTCGAGAAAAAAATGTGAACAAGGCAAGAAAGGAATCCCCTACTGTGAATTTTCCTCTCCATGTGCAACTATTTACATAGAAGGAATTTAAGATCCAGTCTCCCATGGTCCATGGACATGTCCATCTCCCTGGTAAAGGAGTTACCAGCTTGAATTTTGGGAGTATCGGACCACTCATGGGCCTATGGACTGAGCACTGTTGTTGAGGATCAGGGCAATTATTATTATTTTTCCGCACGTCGGCGGGCTGACCGAGACCGAGACCGAGACCAAGACCAAGACCAAGACCGACTCACCGACCGACCGACCGCCGCTGCTCAATCTTAATATCTCTTCTCTATTTTTTTTCATTCCTTATTTTCATTCTTAAGGTCGCCGTTCACCCATCCATCTTACACTCAGTTTGAGAATCACAAAAATCATTCAAAACTCCTACGTAGATATTTATTTAAGATGCCTACCAAGTCTCAAAACCCAGTGCTAAGGACTAATCGTACGATGGACATTTGTATACTGCACTGTTTCCTTATTATTTATTACAACGATAACCAAACTATGTACAATGCTTGAAGCATTCCCTTCCCTTATCTGTAATTCATACATATTTACAAAGTTTTGTTTGATTCCGTGAAAATTTTATCGTCTTTAGTATTAGAATTATTAGTATTAGCATCACAAATCAAATCCTATAGCTTTGTCAAAGAAATACCGACACTATCTATGTTATTTCGTATGTAAATATTCGTTTAGAATAGGAGAATGAATAAAACTATACATATGCAGATTCGACATACTTGTAAGTTCATACATTCAAAATATCCAAATCAACTTAATATTCGACACAAGTTTGAAGATGCTTTGAAGAGCTTTGCTTTGTTTGGGGTTTGTCGTTATTTTGTGAGTAGTATTAAGGATTTGTCCTTAAATGTAAAGTTAGTAAAGATGAATGACTTATAAAACTGAAGTGTAAGTATTATTCGTTAATACTTCATGAGGCTCACCACAGCCATAGCCAAAGATGATCATGGCCGCTCAGAATTGCTTCGCTGTCGATGTCGATGTCGACTTTAGATCGATTTTGGATGTCGATGTGGATGCCGAAGCCGATGTTGATCTATCTATATAGTAGGCAGTGGTAACGGTGGTAAATAAGTATCAGTCAGTAGGGTGAGGATCGACTGCCTCTTCCCAGTCATCTTTGACGACATGATATCGAACACATCTAAAACATAGCTCCCTTTAGCTCCAAGATTGGATTGGAATGTTAGTAACTAAAATGAAAAGGATAAAAGGACAACTCCACCCTCTTCAAAAATTATCATTATCTTCCTTCAATCCATCCATAATCTATCTTTCAATGGGTAGTTACAATTTGAGTTTATCTCTCTACTCTCTGCTTTAAAGACTGTAGCAGAGTTTAGCTCACACATGATTCAGTGTTCACTTATTATTGCAATAAATCAAACTCAGGAGTCAGGACCCTCTTGCTTGCGCAGATATAGATATTGGGATTGAGATATATGTACAACTTTCATATGAGTTCAATATTAATAGTATGATCTTGAACATTATGTACTTCTCTAGATTCTAGATGATTACCTGCTAGGCCGAGGCACCTATATACAAAGATTTGATAGATGTAATGTTGTTATTTTATCCTAAGGTAAAAGTTAAGTAGAGACAAATTCGGTTTCCTTTACAGGAGCTTAATCGCTTTTAGTAGACGACCAAGTTTCGTTCGATTATTATTACCTACTTTACTTGGTTTTCCTCGGCCTCACCCACTTCAAACATTCGCCGCCGATTATGTCCATAAATGTACTGTGTCTGTGTCCCCTATTTACCAATTTACCTAGATGCTACAAGGCTCCGTACGAAATGTTAACCTTTTATTACTATGTACTACCCAAGTTATTGTTATTGGGTATGATATTATTCAATTGAACGAATAAGTCAACAATAATAATTAAGTACCTGCCTATAATCTTGTCATTTCGTTAATCAAAATCACTGTTCGAAGAATGTACCAAATAAAAGAGGTCCAAAAATATCCAAAACTAATAGAATTCAGCCACCTTTCCTTTGTAGCTGCCTATGCAAAGGATCTCGGATTCATCATGGAGGGATATCATTAGGCATAAAAAATTTAATTTAAAAATAAGGGTCAGGTCATAGTCGTTCAGCCTTTGTTTTGTTCTTTTAACTTCAGGCAGTAACTCAGTACTCAGTGATTCCGAGTGGGAACGGAATAATAATAATACCAGGTATATTTATAAATGCATTAAATGATTAAATTAAAAACAATAACTGAAACGAAGGAGGGGCAACTTAAGGAAGGATAACAAGGTAAAGACAGAATATAGTGGAAAGTCTGCAGGAGACAAAAAGCGTTTCTTGCTGAAGTGTTACTGATGCTGTTGTTGCTTGTAGACAATACATTATAATATCGTACCGTACACCTTTGTTTGCCCTGTAGTTGAATTGTTGAGGATATTGTTGGATTTGGATATATACATATAATTTTCTTTGAGCTGAGAATCTGAGAAGATTAAAATTCTGATTCTGATTTTAATTCTAAATGGCAGTTTGCTCACGTACTTTATACTTTCTAGGTGAGGTAGCCAGCTAGCACATGTTTGTGTGTAAACTTAAGCTACGAACGAAAAGAAACCCACTAAATAAGAATTGACGATATCATAATATTCTTTTACGTAACGTCATGCATATCGCTGTTGCTGGTGCTGATACCGCATTGTAGCAATGTACCTACCCAAGTAAGTACTACGAAATTGAATTTTCAAAATTTTATACTTTGTTTTGTTTCGTTTTATTTTGTATTCGAGTAATGTAGGACGAGTTGAGCATGAAGCAAAGTCAAAATCTCGAAATCAAAGGCATACCGTAACAAACCGTACTGTCCAAACCATTTCTGTATACATACAAAACAGAGAAGTATACTCATAGCGGTATAGGTGCATAGGCTACATAATATGCTACATACAAACCAGCTTAGTAATGTATGCATTTTTTTATTCAACATTTATAAATATTTTCAAATTGATATGGTACAATGGATACTGTAGGAGATTTTAGATCTTAAGGATGTTAGGCCCTATAGCTTGAACGAACTTAGCATTGGAAACATAAAGAGCACCAAATCAAAATTTAAGCTTGTGCGATGTAGTCCCAGTCCCAGTACCAAATACCAGGACTCAGGTTGAGAAGATAGAAAAAAGATGAGATTTAGGACCTCCTGGTGATAGACAAAAACTAAAGACTTCAACTTTTCAACGTTTCAAAAAACTTCTACACAGAACTATCCACCACAGAATAGACAATAGAGATACAGATAGATGAAATAGATGATACCAGTACCAGAGTTTTATTATTATTATTAACTGAGGATAATACATACATCTCACGCATATATCGCGTAATGTAATCTGATACGTGTATCGTATACAAGCCTTACATTATACCTATATCATAACGATAACTAATGCGATACTGCCCTTGTGTAACTGGTGGTGTAACTTGTAAATCACATAAACAAAAATATGAGTATATACACTTCTTCATGCTATATAGGTTCAAATTGAAATTTGAAATTGAAAATTCAAAACGATCTAATATTATATGTAATAATAACTAATAGTCACTCAAGATATGATAATTTATAATATTATTTCCTTTCTTCACCTCCAATCATTCATTCAACAGATAATAAAAGAACAAACTCAACACCAACATGAACAACAACAACAACAATAGTGTAACAAAACAACCAACAACGCTAAGCAAACGTAAGGTTGGTATCATATTCAATCTCTCAACTTTTTTTGTTGAAAGTTGAAACATCTTCAGTCTGAACCTGAATGAGGAAAACGACCTATTTCGGTTCGGTTTGGTCGGGTAGGTGCACGCACGGGTTACAGGTTTAGATACTTACGCAGCAGTACGCACTATATTTTTTGTAAACTACAGTTTTTTTCATTAGCAAACACCCACGTCGATCTCGATGAAGGGCGAAGGAAAAAATTATTTATAGCTTAACATTTTGTGTATATCAAATTTTGAATTTTACATCTTTACAATTAATCGTCGCCTTTTATTTTACTATTATTTTTATCAAGTTTGCTTTCTTCAATATAAGCTACATATATCACCAATCAATAGTGACTATTACGAGTAAATGTTTATTAGCAATTACGGAAAAGTAAAAATAATGAAAATTAACTAAAGAAATGAACTAATGGTTAATAATTGTTGATTTTCGCCTAAAATAATGCTAATATTATAAATAGACTATAAAACTGAAGTTGATAGTTTGTAGTCATATACATAAATGATAAATGTATTCTTACCTTGGCATAATCCAATTTGTACAAATCCTAACATGACAATTACTGAGAAAATTACAGGGAACTTTAATGTTGAGAATGAGTTAGTTGGTCCATTAACTTTACATTTTACACGACCCATTGTTACTGGCACTTGAGTTGTTGTACTGAGCGCAGTACTCACTGATAGATTACATTTTTCAACTTGTCCTAATAATAATCTTTTCCCCATTTTCGATTCTTGAATTGTCGGGTTAATATTCCCTAGTACCTACGACCTAAGTACCCAGTGATTGGTGATACAACAAATCATTCGCTTTTACAAATCCACATTGAACTTCATAGTAATAATAAATTTGTGCCTGTCTTTGATATTTTCTCACTTCTGCATTCTGAAAGCCAAAGTCTCCTGCTTTCACTACGATTGACGATCGTCGAATATACAGTAGAGATTGATCCGCGGCCACTATTCTTCAGTGTTCAGTTTCGCAAACTTTGCTTTTGTTTTTAATTTAAGTAAAATTCACATTCAAATTCAATAATTTAATGCCACATTTCTCGCACTGTTTTCAGAACTTTTTTGCCCATTACAATTTTATCTCACACAACAGTCAACAGTTAAAACTACTAATAATCTCACAAATTCCAATGTCCAACGTCTGTTGTTCAACAAGTTCAAAACTTAAAACTGATTTATTTTGTTATCATCCACTTCACTGATTTCCCGTTTTCTCAGTCACTGTTTTTTTCAGTAAAGTAAATTCGTGATTGTGAACACGGATAACGGACAATCCAAAAATCCAAAACAATAATAATATTGGATTAAGATAAAATAATACACACAACTTTGATTCGGTAAAAAAGTAGCTAAACTTTATCAACTTATGATTAAAAGCTGAGCTACACAGTTGACAGAATGTCCAATAACAGACCGAATTCGAATTGAATTCAGAAATTATAGGCACGTGGCGAAACTACTGACTGTTGAAAAGAACGTAGAGCTCCTCTTCCCTCTGTCCTTCACGTCAGACTAAAGATGTTGGCAGAGGCTCCGAATGTTAAATATTCAATGAAACCAAATGGGCCTGAGCCTGAGATATGAGACCTGCCAGCAAGCAAAGGAAAAGGGACGACACCAAAAGGGAAGATGTGGAAACCCGAGGGTGTCTCTCCATAGCAGAAACAGAAAGCCATATGACTGGAACCCAAGAGCGAACTTCCACTGTGAGTAAAACATACCGAGAAATTCCGCTGTTAACTTCCCAACAAATCTAAGAAAATCTTCAGCTTTATAAACACATAGAGACATGTATGTACGTAAGTACGTACTGACGATGAGAGACCCACTGTATCTGTATCCTAAACTCTTGTACTCTTGTCCCTCTTTTGCACATTTGATATATACTATATCTTATCTCGTATTTTTATTTCTTCAGTACTTAATTTTCCTTTTCTTTTCCTCCTACGCTAACTAGCAAGAACACAATTAAATGCTTCATGAACCAAGTTGAAAGTTGCACACCTATACTCTATACTAATTGTAAGATTAAGATTAAGATACGGAAACGACGTCAAATGCAAAAATAAAGCATGAAGATTTGCAGGGACATAATTAGTTTATATTAATTCATATTATTGCTACATTTGCAGAGTTATTTTGCAAAACGGGTCAAGTCTATTTTCTTCAAAAATGAGATTATTTGCGTTACGTGTACTAGATTCGTTACTGTGTTGAATGGTAAAAGTAAAAGTCAGTTTAACCAAAGCAATTTTTACAAATACCCAAAATTTCGTTTTTTGACAAAAACTGTATAAGTCTATTAAATATGATTTTTTGCAAAATGAGATAAGTCCACCTAAAACCTAAATTTCTGATTTAAGGTTTTTGGTTTAAGAGTGTTATTGTAGTTCGTAGGAGATAATTCACGGGCGTAAATGTTTTCATGCAAAAAAAAGTTTATAAGTTAATAAATGTTTGGTTTTACACAAAACTTTTTGGACTTTTGACTCCATGTTAAGTTATTGATTTTGAGGCAAAACGGGAATAAGTCGTCAAATTAAAATTTTTGAAAGTTTTCTAAACAATTCCAGAGTGAGTCTAGATTTTTACTATAAGCTGCTAGTAATTAACGCTTCGTCAGTTACACTACCTGTAGAAAAAATTTGAGATAAAAACATAAACTTGTCACCTTTTATTCATTATTTGTTGTTCCTGTAAAATTTGCTTTGATGGGCTTGACCCGTTTTGCCAAAAAGTGATCATCTTTGTGTAAGTAAATTCTTTTAATAGGTTCTTTGATTGCAGATATATAAGCATGCCATGCCATTTTACTGAAATATAATGTACCCACTGTAGGACTGCATAGCTATAAAACCCTTTTGGACTCTTGGCTTATTTCAGTTAAAATATTTTTAGAATGTTATGAGTAGATTTAAGAAGCAATTATAGAATTAATTAAAGGTTAATATTTGTTCATTTATAAAAAAAAAATTGTGTTGCCGTTGCGCGTTGGCGTGACTTATTTGTGCTATGAATGCAAATTGTTTCAATGCACGTGTAGTTTGTAAATTCAATAACGAGTTTGGAGGCCTGTAGATTCCTGTGTAGACTAGTAGTAATTGTTTAAAATACACAACATTTATAAAGAACGACACGATGACAGGAAAAAGTAGAATACAAATTTTGCAATTCTCAAAATACACTATA
>JAQFZE010000953.1:0-20924 GCA_034695245.1 Dicyrtomina saundersi | reverse complement strand
ATGTAAATAGAACATTTTGCACTTTTCAAAAATATGTAAATAGAACATTTGGTACTTTTTAAAAACATTTAAAAAGGTCATTTAGCACTTTAAAAATATATTTAAATAGAACATTTTGCCCTTTTCAAAAATATGTAAATAGAACATTTTGTACTTTTGAAAAACATTTAAAACGGACATTTAGCGCTTTAAAAATATATGTAGGTATGTAGAACATTTTGCACTTTTCGAAAATGTAAATCGAACAATTTGCACTTTCCAAAATGTCGCATTTTACATTTCACACATCTATATTATTTTGTGATTTAGGGTCGAACCAGTTAGCTTATTTTAATTCTATCTTTAATTAGAGATGAATTATTTTAATTCTTCACAGTCACATACAACTAGCTCAATTAGTTGAATTCACTGTAGTATATTGTACATAGTACAAAAAGTGTGGTTTTAGGACCCCAACAAAATAAAAATAACTTACCCAGTGGGGCATATATATCACATTTGTGATTAGTCATATTATAATGCTCACACATCTGAACAAATTTCAAATAATTAGTTAGCTGCAGGAAATAAGGGAAGCAATATATTCCGAAGGACGCGTTGTTGTCAACCTATTCATTTCCTGATTTACTTTTATCTGTATCTGTACTTTTACTTAGGTACTAACATTGCTTGTATGCAAACCAGTCAGTAGTCAGCGACCTTTTGCACTTAATCTGTCATTTTTTATTCTAATGTACCATAATTACGTAGTCCTCTGTTGACGTGTTGGTTGACAGTAAACGTCATTAAATAATAATTAGGTTCAGAGAAATTACTGAAATTAAACTACTTTGCTAGGCATAAGCTGTAAATTGTGACTCATGTAATTAGTTAAGTTCTCGTGATCGCGCAGGAAATGGTTACGAAAGCTCTGCTGACTAATGTTTCGAATTAATTTTCTACTTGTTTCTTTCCGTATGTATTTCTTTCTTTAAAAATAACTATTTTAGAATATACAACTTTTGCTTTGACAACGACAAGTCAAGTTTTTCAAGCTTGACAATCAGTTTTTCTTCCTCTGGATTATTGTAAGATTGTAACCATAACCTTAAATTTTTCTGTTGTTATTGCATTGAGTAGCACAAAGTGCAGTTACAAGGTAATACATTTTAAACAATTTACTGTATGATATACTAGCAACTCTATGGCTACATGTCGTCTGTGAAGAACCAAAATGACCCATATCCATTTGTAGCTATAACTCATATCTACTATCTACAAAAATATTGAAACATGACTTGAAATCATTTAAATAGAACATTTTTGCAATTTTAAAAAACGTGCAAATAGAACATTTTAAACTTGTCATAAACATGTAAATAGAACATTTTGAGCTTTTTAAAAACATGAACACAAAACATTTTTAATATGTTATTCAAAATATTCAAATAGAACATTTTGAACTTTTTAAAATCACGTAAATGGAGCATTTTACGCTTTTAAAAAACTCTTAATTAACATTTTACGCATGTATCTCATTTTGATTTTATGACATAGCTCCATTTGCTTCTACCATAAATTGAAAATGGGTCATTTTTATTCTTCACAGACGATATTTATACTGATCTACAGCTAATATTGGCTCATATGGTACTGATAGTTTCCACTAAAACAACCGATTCTAATTATTGAATTCAATGATATTTCTTATATGGCAACCAATCAGAAGGGCTGTCACATGTCACATGTGGCTTCGCTGATATGTGTTAGTTTGATTATTTAGATTTTATTATAAATTTAATTTAAATCGTATGAGTGGGATCCTTTCCCATATACATGAATTAAAAATTGTAATGAATAAAAAATTAAATTAACTATATATTGCCTGCTGCTGTTTCCCGTCCTCCGCCCGCACTCCTGCCGACTTAGACCAGACCCCAACTTGCCATTGCTTGTCATGACCCTGCTCTATCACTGGATCACCCACTCAAAATCAGTGCCAAATACGTGAGAATAACGATTCAGCTTTTTTCACTGCTTTGTGAGGGAATGTAAAAGCATGTAGAATTGTATTGTAGCGTTATTTTACCTGTCATCAGTGGTGTTTTTTAAAGGTAATTATTACGCAAAGTATTTATATTTTAATAAAATAATACAGCAATATTTAAAATATTAATCAATAATTTGTAACAAATTAAAATATTTTACTCATGCTCTACAGATTTCGATGTTATTGAGGATCTTGAAGAGGAAATTGCAGTTTCAATTCTCAAAATATGTATAACATACACACCAACTCTTTACAGCATAGCTCCATCATAATGATAAAACCATGTCTACAAAACTCATCGTTGCATGTAATCCAGGTAATTATGTAAATTGTGATTAGACTATTAGACGCGCTTCCCGGCACATCTCGTCACAGGTACCAGTCGTCACCGCTCCTAGTAGTCCCTGCTCCATTCGTCCACCTTATTGCACTCAAATTAAAAATGATTGTCAATCTACGTTTTGACGTCTTTTTCGCATTTAAACACCAAAATTCACATCATGCAATATACATGTACATATAAGCAATAAACTAGGAACAAAATAGAAAATTAACTAGGATTTATTGATTGATTGATTCATTGAAGACTTTATTGTGCCTAAAGGCATAACACCCATCACACAAAGTTAACAGAGTTTAATTTAAGGTTTATTAATTTTACCAATATATTGGTTAATGCTTATTTAATAATTATTTTTAATAATTTGTATAGTAATATAATTTTATGATATGGCGAGCCCGCGTAGCTCAGTGCTTACTGCACTGATGTCTATGAACCTGCTGTTTAAGCAAATGCTCGCTTCAGGTCTTGAGTTCGAGACCGGCGGCAGTGGCAAGTTTTTCCACTGGGTTTTCCTTGTCCACAAGGCAGTGAAGGGCTCGGCGGCTCCGAACGTCAATGTGAAATGAAGTTCGCCATAGAAAAAGGCCCGACTAATGTTTGAAAGACAAAATCTGTGTGATGGCCCAGTACAAGAAGTGAATTCGAGGTCGGGCACCCTGTAAGAACTGCGGTTAAATCGGGGCAACCTCAAATTTTAATTTTAATATAATTTTATGAGTTAGTAATTTGATTTTAAATGTTTATGGCGCTTAGGATATAATAATACATGTCCATGGTTTTTTTAACTGACTCAAACGTAAATAATATTTTGCTGGTTTTCGAATCGAAATGTTTTATATTGTACTTTCCTAGCTTCTGGTTTATGATATTTCTGTAGTGGGGGCAAACAAGCAAAAATTGTTCCACTGATTCGGGTTCTTTATTGTTACACACGCTGCAATTTGTGCCACTGTTGTCCAGTTCCTATTCTGTATAACCTGCCTTTGGATCTGAAAACACAAATGTTAGAGCTCATTAGTCTGATTTGCGAAATAATTCTTATTTTAGGTAATTCTCAGTATTGACATCCTTTTTGAGATATTTTGACATGGGAAAGTTAGTTCATGCCCGCATTTTTAAAATTTCTTCTTCCCATAGCTTTGATTTAAACTTTTGGAGGCATTTCCCCATGTTTTTGCTCAGTATTTCTGCACTTTGGGCTTTCCAGATTTCTTTAAACCAAATTTCTGATAGCAAATGTTTGAGTTGAGATGCCCAGTTTATTGCAGTGTTGTTATTATTTCTGCCATCGATAACTATGAGTTTGTTAAACACCTTTTGTGGGACTCTATCATTTTCAATGTATAAAAAATTGTACCAATATCTAACAGCTGCTTTGAACACTTGGAAACTCAGGTGAATCCTTACGGTCTCCAATCTTATAGCATAATGCTCTGTATTTATTGGTACGGCCAGAAGTCTCTTTATAAAGTATGTTTGTACATGTTCAATCTCTTTATTGAATCGGAGACCCTATACGGCAACGCTGTATAGGAGAGTTGGAAGTGCAATATCATCAAACAGTTTAAATCTACTTTCCCATGAGTCGCATTTTCCTGTTTCCAAGATATTCCATACTGTTCCTACGGCTAAGATTGCTTTATTTTTGAAACGGCTTTGGGTTTTTGTAAATGTAGCTGACGATTGGAAGAGTACTCCTAGGTAGAGATATTCGTTTACTATTTCAAGAATGTCCCCGTTGTAGTAGAATTTGTTTTTATCTTGTCTGTCACCTCCCTTTGAGAATATCATCCCCTTGGTATTGCTGACATTAACAGTTAGGCTGTTAGTGTTGCAATACTTGGGTAGAAGGTCTAGTTTTTTCTGCAAGCTCCCAGGTGATGTTGCAATTATAATCATATCGTCCGCAAACATTAACGTATAAATAGCGTTGGTTTTTATTTATTGATGTTTTGTCTGCTCTATGGCTTTCTAGGAAGGTTTCGAAGTCAGAAATGAATATTGCGAACACAATCGGTAAAAGAATCTCTCACTCCAGAAACTTTTTCGTAATCCTAATTTCCTGTGTGTGCCCGTTTCTGGCTCTAACTTTGAGAGATGCAGAGCAATACAAGTGCTGCACTATATTTATAATTTTTGTGCTTATTCAAATAAATTGTAATTTCTTCCATAATAGTTCATGGTTGATCGAGTCAAAGGCACGCTTAAAGTCGACGAAGGCTGTGTAGACGTTTTTTGATTTTTATCTTGTAAGCCGGTAGCAGTTGGTTGGCTATGATTCCGTATAATGAGAATATTTGATCCACACAACTTCGTTTTTTTCGAAACCCGGCTTGACATTCGGGTGGGAGATTTTTGGTCGCTGCAAATTTACACAATCGTCTATGGATAATTTGAGTAAACAGTTAAATTATGTTATTCATGAGCAAAATACCACGGTAGTTAACTTGATCATTTTTTAAAGAGAAGAATCAGCTCAATCTCACCCCATAGCTCAGGCACTTTTTCTTGGCTTAATATTTTATTGAAGAAATCAAGAAAAAATACGGTCAAGTTTTCCGGCAGCAATTTTAGGAACTCATTAGAGACACCATCTATTCCTGGAGTTTTCTTTGCTTTAGGAATCTGCAGTGCTTCTTCCAGTTCTTCCCTTGTGATTTCAGCATCCAGATCAGCGTTTGTATGGGTTTCGTTAGTGTAACTAAGACTGTTGACCTGCTGTGGCGGAATTATTTCTTCGTAGAACTTTTCCCATGTTTTGATGCTGGGTTTCTTACATCCCGCGTTCTGAAAGTTTTATTTTTTGACCACTGCCCAGAATTCCGACGGAGATTTGCATTCTGCTAGTGAATTACGAATTGTGGCTTCATATTCTTTTCGTTTATACTTAGTTAAGTTTTTATACTCCCACTTCAGTATGGTGTACCCATTATTTGTTATTCATGGAGATTCGCTGTTAATGATTTTTGCTCGCACTTTTTTAACATCCTTTATTTTTTGTTTGCACTCCCAGTCGTGCCATTGTTTATCGTAAGCTCTTTTGACAGGTATTCCTTTCGTCACCATATTAAATTTAGCTGCAGTTCCTTTTATTGAAGTAACTTAGTAGGAATAATCTTCATCTATTGTGTTGGTGCTACTAGGGTTTTTGGTCAGATCGTATTTAGAGAGCTTTTTGGAATTCTTTGATTTTGTTGGCATGAGTTTTCAGTTTTGTGAGTTTTAAATTCAAAGAAGTGACATAGTTACGACTCGTCAATTCGAGGCAGAGACTTACAGGGTTGTAATCCGATTCTATCAAGTTGAGTACTTTAAAGTATTTCACCATCGGTATCACCAGACTATTTATAAACATCAAGTCAATTACGGAACAGTTAAAAGAGTCCACATCCATGGTATTGTTACTTTGATTTCCTTGTAGGTATGTTATTTTTCCTTGTATGTCCTCATTAGTTCTTTCGTTTAGTAAAGTAAGTCCAAATCTGTCGATCGTAGATAGTAGTAGTTCTCCTCTGGTGTTGATTCCATGGTCATTTGATATACGGTCTGTTTGTAGGTTTAAATTTCGTATAATGTTGCTTCACCCAGCCCCATCATGTCCAACTCTTGCGTTACAGTCAACTCTAAGTACGAGTTTACAATTTTAGTACTTATACATAGTCGTTTCTAAAATATCTTCAAGTCTTCCCAGTTGTTCGTCGAACTTTTCCTTGTAGGTACTTAAGTAGCATAGGCCTATAAGATAAATATCCTTGCTCCGCGTATGTTTACATTTTACCAGAATTAAGAACTCGTTTATAGTAAATAATAACATGTCACAGAATGGTTTCTTTTTGATAAGCAATATCATACCCGCTTTTCCACTGCCTCCTATATGTTATTTTGTAGCCATGGATTGTAAATTATAGAAATCATTAAATATATAGTCTGTATTAAGCTTATCACACAACCATGTTTCACAGAGGCCAATTATTTCATTTTCTAATATTTTAGTTTTGTCCGCAGCACATAGTAAGGTAAGGTTGTGAAATATATTTATATTCCAGAAAAATATTTGCACTGTATCAGGTTAAATATTGTAGTTTGAGTTTTGATTTATTGTTGTATTTTTGTGTGATGGGGTTCTGTCCTAGTCTTCATACCTCCCTAGTTTTTTCCTATCCATGGAAAACAATACGTTGTCTATCAAGCATTTATTGTAGCCCTTAATCTTTACGGTTTTCCCCTTATCTTTCAATTTCTTGATTTCCACCATCATAATTTTCTTTACTTCTCTCTCCTTTTTTGTAAGGTTTTCACTAATGGCAAAATTTGAATCTTTCAAATTCATAAATTCGATTAGCACTTCTATTGCTGAATATTTGCTAGGAAGTTGAATAAGAATGAGCGAATTCTTTCCGTCCTTATTCTTCAACCTTTTTGCTGAGAGTACATACATGTCTTTTATCTTGAGAATATTCTCGATTACATAAATTGCTGTTTCCAGTGGTTTGTCGTCTTCCCCCGCACCGTGCAATATTAAGTAAGACTTGTCGGCACCTAAATTTTTGTCCATAAAAGTTAACCGATTTTCTATTTTTTTAATTTTCTTATCATTATCTTGCACGTTTGTTGTGATTCCTGTCACCGCTGATTTTAATTGCTTGATTTTTTGGTTTTGTTTGTTCACTTGTTCTTCTAATTTGTCCACTGTTTTCCCTGACTGCCTTTACTTCTTTCTGTAGGGTACGAAATTCCCTCCCGGTGTCTGTGTGATTTTTTTTAATTGTCTCATTCATGGTTGCCATAAGTTTCTTTAGCTCGTCATGTTCTTTGCCCATGGTTGACCCGAAAATATAGAATTGAATTTGCTTCAGTTTGTGCGTTTTATATATTTATCTTATATTTCTATACTGTCTACCAGTTTTATCTTCAAGACAACCTAGGATGTGGTTAATAAAGTGACTTGCCTGAATAATGGCCCGGGTTTCAGATCAAACGTTTAATTTACCAAAATTAAAAACTAATTTGTGAACTAAATCACCTGCTGACACGGGCAACTGCTGAATAAGTAAGCTTTCTAATTTAAAACTGGATTACTTTCGTCCTTATGCACATTCCATGGTATTCGGCAAATAGGTACACAGTGTTAAGGAAACGGCTTCAACGTAGTATGAACTTTTTCAGTTATTTGCATCACAATATTAACTTCTTAATTGGGATTTACAACTTAATGAGTAGTTAGGGTTAATCTGTGTGCAGTGGATATATTTTAAGGGGGCCAAGTGGAGTTAAGGTATTAAAATTTGTCAAATTTGTGAAAAAATTTTGAGACTGAAAATAAAGTGTGACTTGCGCCAGTTGCAATTTTTAGCTCCAAAATCAACTAGGACATAATATATATGCAATCATTTTTACTTAACGTTAGATAGTCATGTTATTATGACTGGAAGGGCAAGGACGAAAAGAATGGGGAGTACTGGGATTCAGGACTACTGGTGGCCAAACAAGATGTGCCTTGACGAGCGCGCGCGGTGCCAAAACTGGGTTCTTTGATAAGTGATGGCCAGGTAGGGAATTGATGGCTGACGTTAGTAGGTGAAGGCCAGTTTGGCTTAAGTAAGTGACGGCCAACAAAAAATACTAGTTGGCCATCCTTTCCCGACCTGACTATCACTTATCAAAGAAATCCCCAAAACTGTGGTACTAGCATCAAAGTACAAGTAAAATAGCCCCTTCCTTGGATATAATTTGTCAAAGTCGAACGGAAAAGTAATATGTGTAAACGTTTTTAGAATAGTTATTGCGACTTCCAGTAGAAACGGGTTGAGTATTGGCATGAGCTACCTAGAAATTAATCCACTCTTATTTCTACATGGGCCGTCCATAAATGATATCATGATGAGGGTCAATGGGTCTACTTGGATATTGATGAAATCCTATGTTAAAGAGATGTTTTCTTTTTATTCTTCTCCACTTTTGTAAGAATCATGCTTATAATGAGTTGTGGTCAGGTTCTTGTGTGAAGCTTGACATAAGCTGGCTCTTTCGTATCCCATTTCTTTGTCCCAGGGATTGAAGGTGCGGAATTTCATGTGTATTATGTTTGCATCAAGTTTTTAATCATATTTTTGCAATGAATTGATTAAGTTTTCAATAATTAGATTCTTTTTTTTGGCGTGCTACTCAAAGAGGTAGGAAATTATCATATATTTCTAATTTTTGGAGTGCGTTGATCGTTTGATAGCAATATACACGTCTCGAAACTATCATAATCGTAATGAAGTACGAAACTTATGAATAATAACCTCAATATCAGAGTATTTGTTTGAGCCAAAAATTGAAATATAAGTTGGCATATTTCAAATGGATTTTACGATTTAAATAACTATTGTAGGTGTTACATATTGTCAGATTAAATACTTTGGTGTATAAACTAATAATTGTATTTATTTTTTAACCTAATAGTGGATAGTATATTTATTTAAGGCTTTGGCATCAGCTTTCCCTAAGTACTTTTATTAACATATTTATTACTGTATATATGGTACGATGTTTTACCTTGAGTTATGTTTTTATTCTCAACTCCGAACAACCTATGCAAGTTATATATTCCTGTCTATTAAAAATTTTAAATTAAATTTCAGCTTAGTCACTATTATTTACTTACATGCAAAGGGCTTCATATAATACCAGTCAATATCAATACCTGTCACTTAAATAAGGGTAGTTGTAAATAGCACAGATCCGAAGTAAATCAACTTGATATTTAATCAATAATGTTTCAAAATTTAAAATGTTAAAGAAAACACGCAAAAAATAACACTTTTAAGTATTTTCGTATAAATATCAATAGTTAAAATTATGGTAAAAAATTAAAACCCAGCAGATGCGTCGGTTAAGTATACTCTAGCTGCAGTATCTGCTAGTTTACTAAATAAATTTATTACAATAGTAAGCAGTAGAAGTAGTTCAAATTTCTGTTGCCTCAGAAGAATTATTGGTTAAGTAAACTCTAGCAGTAGTATCTGCTAGTTCAGCAGATTAGTTTTTTTTACTCTTTTAGAAAAGTCAGCAGATTTTCCTACACTCTTAAAATTTAAATTTAAAAGACAAATATTTAAAAAAAAGTACAAACTGGTGATAATTGAGCTAACAGATAATCTGCTAACTTAAATGATGATATAATGACCTTTGTTATGCTCACGATTTAGGTTGAGCATATTTATTTTGAACATCTTTGTATACTTTTTTGACAGATCTAAATTGTACCCTGCATCCATGAAACATATCAAAATTTAAAATAAAGACGACTCGCAATCTGTTTACCCTGAAGTTCAGAATGGGAAACTATTAAAGAGGACTAATTGCCAGTTCCTGATTAAAATTGCGCTAGTATCTCGCCACTGCTTTACCAAACCTTTGTATTCCTTCCTGACTCTGTTTAATGTACATTGTAAAGCCGTTATATGAAACAAGGTAGCAAGATTAGGCTCAGCAAAAACTAACCATTCGTATATTTGTATTTAAAATATTATTTCTAAGATTGCAAACTACTTTGCAATAGCAAAAAACTAATAAACGAAGAACAAAATTGTCGTATACCGATACAGAAATATTTAGAATTATTTACAAGGAAAGAATAATTATAAAATATAACTTAACTAAATAAATATAATCAATATAACTAAAATGTAAAATAATCAAATTTTCACGGTGAAATGTTCAATCTTTATTATTCGAGGGCACAGTTGGGCTCGAAGAGAGTGGCTGTGGAACGAACGCTTTGTGCAAAAACAAGTCTTTTGGTATCAACTGTGTAAGTATGGCCACAGGTTGGTGCAATAATCGTTTTAACTCAAAACAGAATTTTAGATTTCTTGTCTTAGATAATACTTGTTTTTCTGTGATGTTAATTGGCGGCTTTGTATCGCGAGATAAAGTGTTTGCAATTGTTTATATGTGGATTGATAGACACAAGCGCAGGACGTAATAAGGTCTTAGTTACTGCACTATCTTTTATATAGTCGTCGTCCTTGTAGAAAAAGCAATGGCAACTATTTTTTATTAACATATGTCTGGGTATACAAAGTCGAATTTCAGAAAAAGTGTGTTGCAATTCTTTTTTAATGTAAATGATTTTAACTATATTAGCACGGTTATTGACGTGGAGTATAATTGTCGTATAAACATGGGTTCTCATATTTGATGTGTATTTTAGGGTAAAACACTATTAAACAAGATATTAAAGATGTGCTGTGACGGCTGGTTCTTTAATAAGTGTGGCATACGGCGTCCACAAACATTAACTCACCACTTTAAGGCTACTTAAGAATCAATAAATATACTTAAGTAGGGCGTCAGAGATAGAGTTTATATACATCATACTGTGATACCTGTACATCCTAAAAACAAAAACAAACTAGGCAAGATCAAACGAATTGTCTTGTCTCTGTTATTAACACAAAACAAAGTTACTTCTTTTGTGGCCCAAAACAATGTGAGTCTGCATTTTACAGCTTGTAATCATAATATTGCAGTAATAAGAGATGATGGAGTGATATCAATTGCATAAACTTGGTAGACTAATGTGTGTTGTGATATTGTATATATTAAATGACACAAGCATTAAACTGCTAAACTATAACTTATATGGTTAATATGTTTGTATAGCAAATTTTTAAGAAAACAGGTATTAAAACCTTGCATGCTTAATTGGGTAAAAGCGCTGGTGTTTTCCTCGATGTTGGAAAATGAAATGATGATTTATTTTATGACTAATAACTGGAGATGAACTGTGATGAGAATCCTTTCTCATCACAGTTGGTTTTCCTTTCTTAATTTGTTTGGCAAACGTCAGTTCCATTATAAAATTAGGCTTTCTGGGATAAGCTATTTTGTAGGTGGAGATTAAGGGCGTTGAAGCCTTCTTGCCAAGAAAAGAATGGTCTGAATTACTTAAGACAAGCACGAAAGACCCACACAATGTGAATATTAGAAGTTTGCATGCGTGTGTTCACAAGAAATCATGCATCCTAATTTCTAAAGATAAAATGATGAAAGCACTGTGTGACAGAACTGTGGATGGAACATAAACCCCAATTCAAGTCTTGAGACTAGTTGCGAGTTATCTGAGAAACCTTGATTAAATTTAGATATAGTTTGACTATCCCATGGTGCCATAATCAAGTACTTTTGCTTTAACTACAGTGCCAAAATTGATATGCTTTAATAGAACTCAAGTTGTTCTTACCACATTGACTAGTTTATGGGGTCCTTCTTTGGATTGTGACATCAAAGCACGTAATTCTAGTAGCTGTTTAATAGACAATGCTGCTTGCTCTTTTGGTAAATTGTAGCGTTTTTCTGTTTAAGTCTATGCGATAGTCCAGTAACCTTTGGTTATGTAAAGGTCTGAAATATTCCTAATCGCTGAGCCGTAACTTGTTGTTTGATACGTATGTTGGTGATAAGGTTAAACCAATGCAGTAAACTGACCATTTAACGACGCCCATCTATTGTAAAGTTCAGACAACTTAGAAAGGCTTAGTTTTGGTGTCCGTAATTTGGTAATCAAAGTTGTTAATTGAAGTTTATGAGAGATGTTCACCAGTTCGGAGCAAACTCTCTTGTATGTAGTATCTGAATCTGTCTGAGTGTTCAGGGCTCTAGTGAGCTAGGGGTTTGCATTTGTGGTGAATGTAGCATCAAAGTTTGCAAATAATGTATAGAAATTCGTCATTTCATTAGAAATTTCAGAGCCTATTTGATGTCTTAGATAAAGTGCTTAACTTCAAAGGCAGTGAAAGATGTGGGAGGATCAGTGCTTTGTGTTGTTACCTTAGTTTAAATATCCGCAATCCTGGTTTTATACGCGTTATGGGTTACTAGGTGAAGTTCGTTCGCCATGGCAGTATACGTTAGGGAAAGAGGAGGCAGAAAAACTGGTGGCGGCGGAGGCGCCGCGGACCAAAATAAATATGTATTGTTGATGACTTAACCTGCATTTGGACTAGGTGGCAGATAAGTATCTATGGAAGACAACAGAATCAGAAAGATGATGGGGCCTCTGATTCAGTGGTGGTTGTCGTAGAGCCTAGGCTAAAAAATTAAAGGTGGTCAGCTACTCCCTAATGGAACTACAAGGTTATCTTATTTTAACCGTAAATGGAGTTCAGATATTTTGCAATGTTTCTGCAGCTTTATGCAATTCTTTACCATCCAGTATTGTTAAGATTGGCACGATAAAATGGACAGTACATGAGGTCTGCTTTGGCGGAATGGTCGTTAGGAGGTTAGAAAAAGGCAAAGCAACGACAATAGCGGATCGTCCTAAAGAAGCGACTGCGAGGCCCAGGTGAATCACATAAGCATGGCTCTTGAAATAAAAAGAGACGTTGTGACGGGCCCGGAAGAAATAATAACGCTGTTGAAGCGTAGCTTAGAAAGATGGAGGCCCAGACATTATAGTTCTAGAGCCTGGATGAGCAAGTTTTAAGACTTAGAAATACAAATTTGACGTATGTGTGATTATTTATAATCGAGTTTTAAGGTAGATGTGCGTGATTAGATGTTTGTGTGTGTTGCACGCATTTCTTTGCAACCGTTGCTACAATAATTGTATTGACGGATTTTCTATTTTTTAGACACTACTAATTCTGTAACACGAGAATATTTATTTAAATTTTATTGTTTCGCAATATTAAATTATATATGCACAATAATTATATATCAGTTGTTTAAGAAGCTGATAATTATGACCTAATATTGTCCCTAATCGCCTTTGTTCTAGTTTGAATTACTTACCTAATGTATGTTAATTATGAATGTGAATTTAGTTTTGAAACCATAATCGTAAGGTAATAAGTTTATAAGCACTGGACTATTTATAAATCTGAGATGTTTTTCAACTATGAACTACCTGACACTGGAACCACTATTTGATCACAGTAATTAAAGTTTTTGTTTTGTTGATTGGCATATTATTATATAATATTATATATAATTTTGTTGATTAGCTGCTTAATAATAGTAAAAAACCACTCATATATCACTAGTAACGATTTGAAGTCTGTGAAATTTCAAATTGAATACAGTAGATTTTATAGGCTAACTAGGTGAATCAGTTAAATTGAATTAGTTTATTGGATCTTATAATAGAATAACCCACAATAAGCATTTGGTTTCATGATTCGTTATAATAAGGCAGATCTCAGAGAGAAATAACAGAATATCCGTGAACCTCTCTATTTTTACGTTTTTTGCATGCAAATAATAAAAATAAAATTAAACTATATCTCGTAGATAAATTTATACCCTATTTACTAGTGAAATTCTTTCTAAATAGAATACAATTAAAGAAAATCGAAAATAATCCTGCTATGGAATTATTGAAAGGTATAACAGATTTGAGAAATGGCACAATGCTTTAACATGGTTCACATTTAGAGACAGTAGATATCAGAATTTGAGGTTGGCGCAATATAAGATTATGTAATTTTGGAATTCATTGCTCATTTCATATCCAGCACTTGTAATTTTAATGCCCTTGAGCTCACATTTGTTGTGCACGTAGATTATTTAAGCATCAACTATCTAAAACTGTATAACTTCAAACTTTCATTAGTGCTGAATTTTAAAAATATAGCCGTGGTTCATCTTTAGGGATTGTTCACATAAACGTACATTACTGCTTAGGTTTTTTCCACACTCTTATGTAATACGTTGTAGAAAACGTGTCCTAAATTAGTTTAATTAAACAAACTTTGTTAACTAATTTTTAAAAATTGTCATCAGTTATGGTTTGTAACATTCTTTTTATATAATAGCCTTTAAACTTTAATGCAATATATAAATTATGTGCAGTGTGATCGCACTGACGGCCAACAAAATGATTACAAGCTTATTGAAATAACACTGCATCTTTTTATTTTTGTTACTTAAATTTTGAAAGCCTAAACAAATTTATTTACGAAAATTGTGTAATTTTAATTGACCCATTTATTTATTTTACTTTTCCTATAATTGCACCTATCCTCAAGATTTTGTTAATACATAGACTACAAGTCGTCATATTGATAGCGTCGTTTGTCTCACGTCGCTAATAATTCCAGTAATTTTAGTCCTCGATCATTTACACAATGGATTTTTTAATATATTAGAAGATAAACAAAATACAATTCTATTCAACATTTTAATTTAGATTAAGAGAGTTGATTTTTTAACATGAAGAATACGTTTGTGTTAATTGGGTTCCCTGTTCAATCGCACGACTAAAAAAAAACCTGCAAACCATTAAAATCAAACTGACCGTTTATATTTTCAAACCGGACAAGAAAACTAGCTTTCTAAGGAGACAAACCATTGCTAACACATTTGAAAACTGGAGCCTTCCCATTCAGAACTGGAATTTTAATTAATATTGAGGGAAAAACCAAATTTTGAATAGTAAAAATATTGTATGTATTTGCTATGGGAATTCCGTATAAGATTTTTAAACTTCAAAAGTTGATTTTGAACAGCCTCGAATTCCCGACTCTAGAGACTTGTATGTAATATCAGTATGTAAAAGGAAGGCTTTGATCTGGGGGAAAGTACATACGTACTCAAAATATTCTACTTTAGTTACATAGATGTATGTACCTACTCGTCTTACATTAAATAGTTGAATATTTTATTTAGATATAAATTACCTATAAAATATTGGACAAGCAAAATTCTTGTTGCTACCATTCTAAATAACGCTATTGCATACATAACCCACGTAAGCCTAGAGCCTAGCCTAATACTATTCGCTTTGGATTTCTTGTGTAAAAGTATGCGAAATATCGGTTAATAAATTAAACCCACGGCATCAGCATTGTTGGCAATAATAAGCAAAATTAATGATTTATTTTATTAGCACGATCATTTATGCAGATGAACTCATGTTTGCTACATTGCATTATAGAGATATATATTTGCAAACAAAATATCTCATTCGAAAATGATTACATACTCAAATTAAAAGCAACTTTGCATGTATTATTACGGAAAAGATTGTTGTACTAGAAGTTAGACCTGCACAACATTATGGAACATAAGCATCCTCAATTATAAATTCTGCATACTGAAGCAGTGGAATTCGAGTTAGACAACGTGTGCACATTCCAATAATTCTAAGGGATGCGCATAATTTATTAAATATTACTCTAGATTATTCCAATCTAAAACACATATTACTACTAAAATACATAGGTATAACATGAAATGAGTTGCATACGATATGATTATAACCATTACGATACTTGAAAATTTCAAAGAATGTTGGTCATCATTTTGTTCCAAATCTAAGGAATGTATACAATGTACTAGTGCAATATTACGGGTGGGAGTAAAGCGGATGTGGGTCAGCATTCTATTTTTGAAATGTATTGCCGAAATTCGATTGTGGAAGAATTTGCAATATGAATGGAGCTTGAGCCTCTTGCCGAGTCACTTGTAATTTCCCCTTTCAATTCCTACGTTTGAAAATATATTTAGCTCTTACGAGGAACAGAGTAGGATTTCATACATTTTTCGTTGTTAGATCATAATTTTTAAAGTCTCGTAATCCCCTCACGTTCATATATCGTCCTCAATTCGAAAAACCAGAACAAATTTTGAATTAAATCCTTGTCCACTTAAGAGAAAAGTTGATCCAATTAGCCTAAAATATTTGTTGTATAACTTGACAAAAATAATGGGTTCCGCCTCCAGGCAATGTCTCCTGTCAACTCTGGCACTCATTCTTGCCATTATCAGTAGCTACATCCAGACTGGCTCCACTGGCCCTGCGTATGATAAATATAAAAAGCCAGGCGAAAAGGGAGGGAATAAACTTCTTATCTTTGTGATAGATGGGTAATTTTGATTTTTTTTCTGTATAGTTATTTACAGTATAAAAGGACTAATTGTAAGTACAAAGGTATATTCTTAAGTGCACATGAAATTGGTTAAAAATTATGTTTAAATATTAAAAATAAAGGACTTTTTATTTTTTGCAATAGTTTTCGTTGGAATTATTACGACCAGAACAAAGAGTCTCTCCCCAATTTCCAAGCATTTCTTGAGGATGGTGTTCAAGCCAAATGGGTGGAACCAATATTCCCTTCTGCCTCATACCCTTCCTGGCACACAATCAGCACTGGAGTGTACATAATTAATTCTTTATGCAAATAAATACATTATATATTATAATGTGTAGTACTAAAAAATTATTCTATAAGGGATCGTCCATAAATGACGTCATCAAAATATTTTCATCTCTAGGGCCCTATATGGTCCGCCCGTCAGCAAGTTAAAAGTTTGCATTTTGTTTTCATCATAGCTACCCAGATGTGCACGACGTTAGTGCAAATTACATGTACGATGTGAACGCGGAAAATCCAAGCGAAGCAGTGTTTAGTATCGGTCTCCTCGAGACCACGAAGCTCCCCAAATGGTGGCAAAGTGCGGAGCCCATCTGGATAACGGCTACAAAACATGGGAAGAAAGCCTTTACTCGTTTCTGGTCTCGTTCTGATGTCCCTTATCATGGACTGCTTCCGAAAGAGTACAGCGGCTATGAGGAGAATGATTACATTGATAACAGTCTTCAAATAGTCTCGGATTCTTTTGAGATTGCCATTTTAAAGTTTCTTGAGGGTTTTGATCTTTGCATGGTGAATTGGGTTGACATTATAATTTTCACATATTGTTCAAATAATTTAGAACTTACCTTTATATATATACCTATATATGTATATTATTTATTATATGCATATTCGTATTAAAATCTATTTTTTTTCAAAATATTTTTGTTTTAACTTTGGTCGCTACAAATTCTAGATAATAAAAATGCTAATTGTAGTAGTTAAATTAAATTATTCAAACTTGTTTTCTCTTTTAGATTTACGCAGATAAACTTGACACTGTCGGTCACGTCAATGGGCCAGATTCTCCGGAAATGAAAGCAGCCCTGATTGGAATTGATAAATATTTGGGGAACCTTCTCGGCTTAGTGGAATTATTTTACCTTAAAGAAAAAGTACTTAAACTTCCTATTTTTAAATTATCTAGTAAAGCCAATAACTAATCACAATGCGTTTTAGTTAAAAAAGTTAGTAGTACGACTTCTGCTTGGATATTGTATTAATCAGTAACTGCGCTGTTAGTAGTCAAGTTACTGTAGTAGTGCGACCAATGTTTAAAAAAAAACATTAATTTTACTTTACCGTGCTTACATAACCTTACAATTTGTAAAAGCAGGACGATGTACTAAATATTTATATCATTTCAAAAACATTCAAAATTTGTTTGGACTGATTAACACGTGTAGGATCAGCTACTAACTAATCACCTGTTTCCTGATATTTGACTGAATGCAAATCCCACAGATGCTCTGAACTAATGATAAATATTAATTATATGACAGCTCAATATAGTTTTGGTAAGTGACCATGGAATGACATATACTGGACCAGGTTCCGGGTTTCAAACAATTCTTCTGGATAAGTATGTGGATAAAGATGACGTTATAAAAGTCGTATCCAACGGAATATTTCTTACAATTGCAACATTGCCTGGGCGTCTAGAAAAGGTATTTGTTATTGTAATATATGACATTTAATTCAAGACAGCGTTTATGAATAATACTAATATAAAAACAAATAACTTAGAAGACAGCTAAAATAACCCATATTGTATAAATAATACATAATTTAATATACAGCAAAGATATTATTTTTTATTTTTGAGAACATTTTTACCAATTTAAACTGAGCTCTTATTACAAAAAATGCTAGCATTAGAAAATATAAGCTTTGAATTAAATACATTACTGCAGGTTTACAATAGTCTAAAAAGCGCTGAGGGACTGGACGTCTACAAGCATGATGACATCCCCAAGAAGTACAACATTAAAGGTTCAAAATATATTCTGGACCTGCTACTTATAGCACATGACAAATTCCTTATAATTGGCCTTCAAAACACTGACAAACAATTGCCGTTTTCTATTTCGACTGCCATTTCTAATGGAGCTCATGGGTATCCCAAGACTGTGGAGGATATGCGAGCAATATTTTTTGCTAAAGGACCCGGTACGTAATTATTAATCTATATCAAACATCAGTCTTGTAGTTAAAAGATTTATTTGCCGTACATTAGGAGGATCTTAAAATTGCAATTTATTTTATAGAATTATGAATTTTAAGGTTTAATATAGCTTTACCATAGTAGTAGACCATGTTTTGTTGCTGTTTATCATAGTGCATATTTCAAATCAAATTTCACGTTACTGTCAAAGATTTTACCTAAATATTTAAATACATCTAGGTACTTTAGCAATTTTATGGTTATTGCAAATAAAATAATCGAACTTACACTTAAGCTTTGCTCTTGTGTTATAAAAATCCGTAAAAAATATAGACTTCAAATCCGGGTATGTCGCTGAACCAATGCATATGGAGGACGAATATCAGATTTTTGCAAAACTTCTGTCTATCCCGGCTCAGCCAAATAATGGATCTTGGAGTCGTGTTAAAGATATGTTTGTTGACAAAGATGAAGATACAGACGAGGATGAGGATGAATACGAAAGTTATTGAAAGAGACAGCATTTCAAACAGCCCCATCTTAAGTGCTTTATTGTAACATAATTTTGCTTTACTGATCATACTGACTACTGACTCTCAGAATTGAGAGCCATCTAGGCTCAGATTGAAATTAAAATGTAATATACAAAAATTTAATCATTTGCGGAAACATTAGACAAGAAGGGCTTATTACATACGATTATTTGTAAACTGTAGCTTAGTAAAAAGAAATAAATTAAAGCATCCAAATTTTCATTTGAAAACTCCGTAATTCAATGCAACTTGTTTTTTATGTGTTTCGTATTATAACAATATATACATACAAATAATTTTTCAACATTTTGAAATACTTGACCAATTTTATGGTGTGGTAAAGCATCTGAACGGTAATGAATAGTAAAATATATAAGTGAATAAAAGTTATACAGTCACGATCCTAAAAGTTTAAAAGTTTGTGTGCACAATTTTTTTGAGAAAACCGGTTTTGTTTTTACAAATATCTTCTAGAAAGTGTTGTATAGGTTACAGGTACAAAAAAAATGATTTTGCTTTGCTCAAGGCTTTTAAATGATATATAGGTACTTCGTTAAAATTGCCCAAATTTTCTAAAATTTTAGTATTGATTTTCTTACGCAAGTTGATCACATATCAGCGTATTACGTAGCTTTCTGGTAGTTAGCGTTGCTAGCAGATACTTGCAGACAGATGCTTACTAATAAAATCCCAAAATGAATTCGAATTATCAAATCTTAGAGTTGGCAGAAAATTTAAATTGCCTAGTACTACTGTTAAGGCTGCCATTACACAAGAAACTTAGCTTTTGTTTCATCATTTCAGGTTTCCAATTTGATGTTTTACATAGAGGGCAATTTAGGATTTTTAAATATACATATTATCAGTATTAGACGGTAAACAAAATACCAGTCTATTAAGCATTTTAATTTAAGGTAAGAGAGTTGACTTTTAAGCATAAAAAATACGTTTGTGTTTTCAAACAGCACAAAACAAAATATCTTTCTGAAGAGATATAACTTATCTAACTCATTTGACAACTGGAGCTACAACCTTAAGAACTGGAATTTCAAATGATATTGAAGGAAATCCCTTTTTTATGGTAAAATTATTGTATGTATTTGCTATGGGAATTCTCATACGATTAAAATTAAACGTCAAAAGTTAATTTTTTACAGCCTCGAATTCTCATATCTATATAGACTTGTAAGTAATATAATTATGGTTAAGGAAGGCTTTGAGCTGGGGAAAGTATGTACATCCTTGAAACATTCTACTATAATAATTACATAGCTGTAATTATCTACGCATATCTTGCATTAAATAGTTAAATATTTTATATAGATTGAAATTACCTATAGGATGTTTGGGCAAGCAGTTCTTTTTGCAACCATTCTAAACAACGATAGAGCATATTATCATAATCCTAAAAAGAATAATAATATTCGCGTTGGACTTTCCGTGTAGAATTTTGCTAAATTACGATTAAATAACAAACCCATAGCATCAGCATTTTTGGCAGTAATCAGCAAAATTAATTATTTATTTATTAGCACAACTATTTATGAAGTTGAACTCATGTTTGCTGTATGCATTTTAGAGAGATATATAAATCTAAACAAAATATCTCATTCAAAAATAATTACATACTCGCAAACACTGAAAGAACTATAATGTTTAAGAAGAACCAAAATGTAACCAAAATTTTTGTTAGAATGAAAATGAGCTATGTATGTCAAAAAACAGTAAATATGGTATATGCTTACAATGCTAATCACGAGATTCTAAAATAAGCAAATTATTCAAGTTATATGTGTTTTTTTTAACATTAAAGTGTCCTATTTACATGTTTTTGAAAAGTTCAAAATGTCCTATTTAAGTGTTTTTGTACAACACAGCATGGGTGGGCTCTAGTAGACTGCCACGACAAGGACACTGCAGACTGGGTCATCCGGGTAGGCAACAC
>JAQFZE010000952.1:0-20957 GCA_034695245.1 Dicyrtomina saundersi | reverse complement strand
TTTCAAGACTTTTCAAGACTCTTGAATGGTCTTGAAAATGGCGAAAGTCTTGGTCTTGATTTTGCAAGCCCTAGTTCTATCAGATTCTCGCATATTATGAGAAGAACGCACATTTAAATAGGGTTTCACCCGTTTTACTCGTTGCTCGTTTTTTTATTGTGTGCCTTCCTAAATTGTGTATAAATATTGATAAATATTAACGTACAACAACTGTCAGTTACCTAAATTTAAAAGTAAAAGTGTGTATATTTATTAAATTATTATTTTTTCAAATGACAATAGCATACCAACACAATATAATTTAAAATTACACACACACACACGAACATACCAATTTAAAACAATTTTAATTTATAGATTATGCAAGTCGTTTTAAAAACTAGCAATTAATGTTATTTGTTCCTACATAATTCCTAAAATGCTTTTTTAACTGACTTTTGTCAGGTGATGCATATTCGCACAATCCGTACTTGATTTCTGTATGCTAGTTTACCCACTCTTCGTTACTTAGCTTCGGATTTGATTTGCAAAATAGTTGATGTCGATTTCGATTTCCAACTTGAACAAACTGCTTTTTGCAAAACCCACAAGCACACGAAGTTTCTTGTGTGTGTGTTTGGCTATGCTGATAGAGTTCCGTTTTCGTAAAGAAAAATTTTAGGCACAATTCACACCCAAAGTTTTTAATTCGATTAGGATTGTGTCTTCTATCCCCGTGACTCTTTAAGTCGCTCGCTGAAGCTGCAGCGTAGTCACACTGATCACATTTGTAAGGTCTCTCCTGTGTATGATGCCTCATGTGAACATTCAGTTCAGCGCTGTATAACATTTTTTTAAAACACAATTTGCACTGGAATCGTTTTTGGCTTTCAACCCAATCAGGGTTTCTCGTTTTTGGGTTTTGGTTACAAATTATTTCATGGCAATTCTTGTTGCTGTTCAAAGTGAACGATTTGCTGCAAAATTGACACGAAAATGGTTTTTCTTTCGTGTGGACTGACAAATGACGGCGCAGTTTTGTCATTGTGAAGAAGAATTTGCTGCAGAGTTGACACCCGTAATTTCGTTTTCTACTTTCAGGGTTTTTGTTGTGCTTTGAGTTATCATGATTTTTAAGATCACGTTTGTAATTTGTTTCGTAGCTGCACTGGTCACATTTAAATCGTTTATAGGCCGTGTGTGTCCACGAATGCTGCTTTAACTGATTTTTGTTTGTACTTGAATATGTGCACACGTGACATTTAAAGATTTTGTGTTCCCTTTTTGCACAATCTACGTGGTCTATGCTACCGAATTCTTTGCTACTTACATCGACGGAAGAAGAGAAAATCATTGGAACTTTCTGTTCTGTTTTAGTGTTTACGTTTGCTTGTAATTTTAATAGTTTGATTTGAACTTTTTTGTTGTATGGTTTCTCTTGTGTGTGACTCCTTATGTGAACTGTCAGGTGACTTTTAGATCGGAATGTTTTGCTACAGAATTTGCACTGAAACCGCTTTTGGCTCTCAACCCAAACGGGGTCACTCGTCATGGGATTTAGAGTACAAATGATTTCATGGTAATTCTTATCTCCATTCCTTGTCCATTCTTTTCTGCAAAATTGACACGAAAATGGTTTTTCTTTTGTATGGACCGATAAATGAGCACGTAATGCAGGTAATCTAAAGAAGCTCTTACTGCAGAGTTGACAAGGGTAATTTCGTTTTTTACTTTCCGGGTTTTTGCTGTGCTTTGCTATTGTATGATACTGGAGATGGCTTTTTGTGTTTGCTCGGAAACTGCACTTGTCACATTTAAATCGCTTATGAACCAAGTGTGTCCACAAGTGTCTATTTAAGTAAGATTTGATTGCACTTGAATATGGACACAGGTGACACTTAAAACGTTTGGTCTCGCTTTTTTCACAGTTAGCGTGGTCTGTGCTTCCGCGTTCTTTAGTATTCACATCAAAAGAAGGACAGACAATTATAGAAGATTTCTGTCCCGTTGTACTGTTCACGTTTGCTCGTAATTTTAAAACTTTAATCTCAACGTCTTTGTTTATTTGAAATTTTTGAAGGAATTCTCTGTCTTTGTGGTCCAACAAATATTTCACACGCTTCATTGTAACATCATAAATTAATAATCACGGCCTATTGACAATTGAATAATAATAATTAATGAATAACAACAAATAATGCATAACTTAACTGTGTCGTTTGCTAAAATTTTAGAATTAATTTAATTAAAATGTTACATTAATATATAATGCCCAAATATCCTTATTCATAATTGCTTTTAACTTTTACAATGAGTCAGCCTTGGAGATTTAGAAATAGGTAATGGCGTATAGGGCGAGGGTGTGGGTAATTGTCGCTGGCTGATCAAATTCGTATTAGTTGACAACTATTGAAACTGAAAGTTGGAGATTCAGGAAACAAAAAGCCGAACTTTACATACAAAATATTTTTACACATGTACTAATAGCATTGCATTATTAGGTTCAGGTTTCAGGTGTCATGACGCTCCTTTACAAGCCTCGGGCTTCTATTTGGAGTTTTGGAGCTTTACGGTAATTAGTCATCCACAACTGAGGCTCCACAATAAGAATAAATACAGCAGTGAGCCCGAATGGAACTTGGAATGTGTATAATTATTCAGTAATTCACTACCCACTTTACAAAACTGGTTCAAGCTTAAAGTTGAAAGCTGCTGTAGAAAGTTATTGAATTTGAGTTGAGTACTAAACAAGCTTAACTACTAAATTTTTGTAATACATAAATGTAATCAAATAATTATTGAATTACCAACCTGCATTATTTATGATTTAAGACTTGAGGTCTATGCAAAGCTTTTTTAATTTGTAGTTTAATTACTTATATAATTAGTTCGGAATGTTGGAATTGGTATTTTATAGGAAGGAATTCAAATTTAAAATTCAAAGAATAAAGAATTATAATATTGATTCAGATTTAGAATTTAAACGGTCGCGCCATTTCCTCAGATTGGCAGCTACATCTACATCCTATAAATTTGCATTTACTTCTATATTTTTTTTTTAATAATTAATAATACTTAATTACTTAATAATTTTTACTTTTACCTAATTTAATGTGTTGAATTCTAATTTAATCTCAATCTTAAATACCCAGCGACCTATATACTTCCAATTGACACAATTTGGGCTGCATTGATAATATATGAGAGTAAATGTCAAACAATGAACATTAATATAAAAAATAAATTGAATTTTTTTGTAATTACTTTACTTACAGGGGATGCATTTGAAGACCATGCCATACAAGAACTATAATAACATTACTACATAGCATAGCTGAAAACTGCAATGAAATTAATTAACAATTAATATACGATTAAAGTTTAAACATGAAAGGTACAATCATATAGTATTACAAGTCATTCCGCGATGTCGTTCCAAACATTATTGTGTATGTTTCTTAAATTATTCTTTTTTAAATTACAAGCGTATATTAACACCATTATTTAACATCACATTTAAACAAGAGCATAACAGATTATAACAATTTTAATTCATAGATTATGCAAGTTGTTTTAAAAACTAGTTATTAATGTTATTTGTTTCAACTTGAATCCTCAAATGTTTTTTTAATCTCCCGACTGTTGTCAGTTGATGCCGATGCATATATTTGTTTAACACAATTGGTAATTGATTTTTGTCTGCTAGTTAACCAACTTTTCGTCACTTTGCTTTGGATTTGATTTGCAAATTATTTGATGACGATTTCTTGTCGTATTTGTTGCAAACTTCTTCTTGCAAAATCCACATGCACTTAAAGTTTCTTTTGTGTGTCTTCGGATATGCTGATACAGTTCTTTTTTCGTGAAGAAAAAGTTTAGGCACAATTCACATGCAAAGTCTCTAATTTTATTGTGTAGTCTATCCACGTGACTCTTTAGGACGCTCGCTAAACCTGCAGCGTAGTCACACTGATCACATTTGTAAGGTCTCTCCTGTGTATGATACCTTATGTGAACATTCAGTTCAGCGCTGGTTAACATTTTTTTACAACACAGGTTGCACTGGAAACGCTTTTGGCTCTCAACCCAAACGGGGTCTCTCCTCCTCGGATTCTGGTTACAAATTGTTTCATGGCGGTACTTGCCTGCCTTCCTAGTGAATGACTTGCTGCAAAATTGACACGAAAAAGGTTTTTCTTTCGTGTGAGTTGACAAATGACTGCGCAATGCTCCAATTGTGAAAAACAATTTGCTGCAGAGTTGACAGGGGTAATTTCGCTTTCTACTTTCAGGGTTTTCGTTGTGCTTCGAGTTTGTATGACTCTTGAGATCACGTATGTGATTTGTTTCGTAGCTGCATTTATCACATTGAAATCGCCTATGAGCCGAGTGTGTCCACGAATGCTGCTTTAGGATAGTTCTGGTTGCACTTGAAAACGGACACAGGGGACACTTGAAACGTTTGTGTTCTGTGTTTGCCCAATCTACGTGGTCTGTGCTACCGAATTCTTCGCTACTTATATCGAAAGAAGAAGAGAAAATCATTGGAACTTTCTCTTCTGTTTTAGTGTTTACGGTTGCTTGTAGTTTTATCAGTTTAATCTGGACTTCTTTGTTTATTTGAAGTTTTCGAAGGAGTTCTCTGTCCTTCTGGTTCAGCAAGCAAATCACAGGCTTCATTTTGTGAAATTAATCAGGTATTGTTAATTACAGTGCAATGAATGAGTGGATTTATTTTAGTAAGGCGTAGATTCGATTAATCTAAAAAATGATTTATAAAACTCCGCATATCAATGTTCTTGCAGGGGATGAACCTATAGGTAATTGAAAGTAACAAAATAAATACATGAATTTTAATGCGCTGAAATTTTGAATGCTAAATTGTTACAGAAATGAATGGAAGGTCTATAGCAAAATAGAATGAGGATTTAATTTCTGCTTTTTAGAGACTGAGGCTGATAAATATTGTCGTGGATCCATGAACAAAATCGACCTTAATAATGTTCCAAATAAATTTTTGTGATAGTTTATTTTAATTATAGAAATATTAAATTCTTACTTGAAACATTCTGCAGATCTTTGACTACGTATCCCACTTTCCGGTTTCGTCATGTGCGACTTATTAACTTCATACTCTTTCAGGCTTTCAGGTACAAGATTGATTTGCAGAATAGCGATTTGTAAGATTTGTAGTTTTTTTTTATCAAAGTTACAGAATCATATCCCAAGTCTGAATCTGAAGTAAAAATAAGAAACTTATGTGTTAATTATTTCGTTACTAACTAGGTACCTACTTTAAATTAATTACTTTAATCTTTGAAAATTGAAAGTTGCTAAAGAATGTCAGTTTATTAGCAAGGCTTGTCGCTTGGTTGGCAAGCTAGAAGATTGCTAAGCATTTGTAATTAGCGACATAGAATGAAATATTTATTTAATTAACAATCCTGAATAGAATTTAGATGCATATGAACTGACTATGTAGTTTGTAATGTAGTCAGTAAAGTACTTTTAGGAATACGAATGTTGGAATTTAAAATTGTAGTAAATTGAAAACATTAATATTTTTAAATTATTGAATTGGAATGGGGATTTAAAGCCTCGCGCTTTTTTCTTTAGTTGTCAGCCACATCTATATCTTTTGTATTTAATATTCGTTTGCTTTGATTATTTACTATTTACTATTTAAACTATTTTACTATTTACTACTAATACGTACTAATGATTAGCTTTTTTTTCTTTTTACTGTTTTACTCTGACATCAAAACAGCAACTACATTTTTTTGACGTGTTTAGGTAAGGCTCGACTCATGCCAATCCTCATATTGTATTTAGCAGACATCTTATTCGAATACTTTAATTAGGTTGCGAACTTAAATTCAATGGTTTAAATGGAAAAACGTACTTTAATAAAATATTTACAAAAATAATTAACACGTGTGACCCACCAAACTCGCAACCAGAATAAATTATAATATCATTCCCCAACTGCATATTCATGGTTTCATGCATCATACATAAGGGATCGTGGATAAATGATTTTATAGATATTTCCCAATATTTAGAGTTTTTTATTAACCCTTACCATCCGCTTAAGCTTTGCGTAAATTGATATTTTTAACATGGGATTTCATTAGCATCCAAAAATAGTCATTGATACTTTGATACTATCTATGACGAAGACGTCACTTGTGTACGACCCTAATAAGCACGCACTAACAAAATAAAAAATAAGAGACATGTGACGGTATATAAGACAGCCCAACACAACACTCAATCTGTGAAATTGCAAAAACATTATTACTGCATTGTATTTTGACTGAATACTTAAGCCTATCTTGACAGCTTCAATAACTTTAAATTCTAATAATGAGAGATTAAACATATCGTCTGTGAAGAACCAAAATGACCCATATTCAATTCAAGCTAGAGTCGAAATGAGCTATGTCATAAACACAAAATGAAAAACATGAGTCAAATGTTAATAACGAGTTTTTGAAAAGCGTAAAATGTTCTAATTTCATGTTTTCAAACAGGTGCAAAATGATCTAATTCCATGTTTTTAAAAATGTTGAAAATATTCTAATTCCATGTTTTTGAGTGAAAAGTACAAAATGTTGTATTTACTTACATGCTTTCAAGGTATGTTTCAATATTGTTGTAGATAGTGGATATCGCTTCTAGCTATAAATGGATATGGGTCATTTTGTTTCTTCGCACACGATATATTTTTCCTATTTTAGGGATCGTCCTCAATGACGTCGTCATAACAACATATCCCCTTGTCATCGTAAGCTAATTAATTGAGTAAATGATTGTTGTACAAAGGGTGGTATTAGTAGCTAAGTTAAAACATTGCCAGTAACGATGACGTCATTTGTGGATTGTCCCTTGACAACCATACTGGCTGGTGGTAGGCGGGTTGAGCGGGTTCCTCTCCCCAGGGTCGGGTGGTCGGGGGTGCCGGGTGCCGGGTCCCTGCTAAGCTTGCAGTCTCGGCTGGTTCCTGTGATTAGAGATGCTGCTTGGGTTTTTAAAGAATTGGCGCAATCGTTTAAATTCTAAAGTTAATCTTTCAATCTTTCTGTTTCTTAAATTCTGCTGCTGCGCACTGCTGCTGCTTTTATAAGTTGTAAAATTGTGGTCAATATTCTACATTAAACTCTATAATTAAGTAACCTGGCCTGCATACATGAATTAGGTTTAATATTAATTTTGTAGCCTCACCTAGTTATTTAATTCAATATTTGTGCTTAATAAAAGGAAAAACTATCCAGTTCCATGGGCGGCAGCCCAAATGGAACTTATTATATAATGAGAAATAAAATTAAGTAAAAGGTCAACATTACATAATTCTTTGTTCTATTTTATTTTAGGTAATTTTCATCGAGACAAATTTTCAATTTGGAATTTAAAACAACCTTCCAAATTCCTAATATGGAAGCAAAATTTAAAATTGAAAACTCCAGCGTCGTAGAGGACGATCAATTACGAAATATGGTCAGATCTGAGTTTGCAGAATTCCACATGGTGAAGAAGAATATCGATCATCAAAATGATATAAAAGCGGTTGTGTTAGAGAAAATACCAAAAATAGAAACACAATTTAATTGTAGTGATGATGACATGAGCTATCCTAATGATCACACTGATAGTTCCTTAGACTCTGCTGACCTTCAACGTGACCCCTTTGCAGATGTTGACTTCGACCCAAGTTTTTTGCAAACGCTTCAAAGTCACAATAATTATATTGATTCTGGCGGTCAATATGAACTACATAAATCAGCTGATAATGCCAATCAAATTTCAAATCCATTATCATCGTCTTCAAAACGCATCTTGCCAAGTAAAAACACTCAACGTAATAACGCACAGTTGACAACGCAATGTAAATTATGCCTTGTAAACCAAAGTTCAAAGGACGAGCTCAAAATTCATACCAAAATCTGTGCTACGTCACATAAAAATCGCCATCGCTTCTGCGCCTCCTGCAATAAATTATTTGCCAGTCCTCGACTGTACAGAACCCATGCTCTTAAAATGCATGGGATCAAAGAGTTGAAAATTCGATTATTTAAATGCTCTGATTGCCCAAGATCCAAATTCGCACGTGAAGATTCATTTGAAGCCCATTTGGCATCACATCGCCAGAAAAATGAAGACACACAAAGTGACGATGACACTTTGAAACTCAAACTATTCAAATGCAGCCAGTGCACTTCCAGATTCAAGAACCTGGATGGTTTACGTACACATATGGTGTCACATACAGACGACGGTCCTTTCAAATGTGCAGTCCCGAATTGTGGGAAATCATTTATATATAATTGTCATCTAAAGGATCACATCCGACGATTCCATTCAGACCAACGACCATTCAAGTGCCCAGAGCCAAATTGTGACAAAGCATTTAATCATAGGCAAAACTTGAGTATACATCTTGCTACTATTCACGTCCAGAAAGATTCTGCTTCATTTGAATGTCCAGAGCCAAATTGTAATAAAAAATTCAAGACGATACAATACGTAAGAAATCACTTAAGAAATCACAGCTGTCGTCATAAGTGCACTCAACCAGGTTGCTCTGCCATTTTTGGAAGGCCTGGTCTTTTAAAGTCTCACATAGCATCCAAACACTGAAAAAGTAAAAAAACAAAAAGTGAAGAAATAAATAAATTAAAAGTTTGATTTGATTGTGCGGAATTTATACTGTTTTTTCATTTATCAATAAATTTGTTATTGTGGATCATCCACAAATGACGTCTTCAGCGTGGTGCGTAGGCAACATAAATAATTCTCATGCTAAAATAGCTATTTCCGCTGACGATCGGGGGGGGGGGGGTCATTGGGACAAAAAATTAGTATTTTTCTCTGTCGTCATTTGTGGACAATCCTATATGGATTGTAATATAGTAGTAAATTATGATAAAACTATTTAATTTTATTGTTGCTATAGAACAATGCAACGAAATGCAACGGGCAAGAAATTAGGTCTTACGTTTTTAAAATTATTTTATATGTATGATTAATTAAGGTAGTTCAAATGCCTGAAAAAAATTATTCTAATTGGTATTGCATTAAATGTGGTTTTTATTTGCATTTGATCAAATGAATAATGATACAAACTTCAGTGCGGCCCATAATATGTACGAAAAATGTAATCGAGCAAATCTGCAAAATTAGGTAGGTACATTACATTTAATTTAAAATATTTAGTACAGGCCACTAGTAATTCTCCATTTGATTTTTCGCTAGCAAAACAAAACAGTTCTAAATTATTTTTTAACTAGGTACTTCACTACAGGTACCAATCATTCGTACATTACTATTTTGTAGTAGTAGTATTTTTGTGCCTGACCTTGATGTGATGATTTAGCTGGCTGGGACATGCAAATTTTCTAGAGCAGTTGGGCTCCGTGCATTCCAGCCTCATCTATAATTATCTGATTCATTTGCTTTGGTTTGATTTTTGTTTTTTTTTTATTTTTATTTTATTTATATATACACTTTTTTTCATTTATATTTTTTTCGTATTAGAATAATTGATCAGCTGTCACTTACCTGATATTTACTAAACGTTTGTTTTCAATTAACCTGCACGAGTCGTACCCAGTTTTTTGTCTCCTATGTCCTACATGTACTTTTGAGTGGAAAAAATAAATTGAGTTGAGAGAATATTTAATAAAACCGAAGGTATCGAATACTTGAATAAATATGATTTGGTTGTAAGACCCTGATAATAGCACGTACCTAATATTAAAGAATAGCAAATATCCCGCGTTGAATTGAATATCAGACGACTTTACTTACCCGCGTTCTATATAAGTAGTTCTGTTAGTAGTGTCTCGCATAGTATGAAAAGAACGCATATTTAAATGGGGTTTCGCCCGTTTTCCTCATTGTGTGCCTCCTTAAATTGTTTATACGTATTGATGAATAATAACGTAATTGACACTTACATTTAAAACCAAAAATGTTTATATTTTTTAATACGTATTTTTCTTTTTTTTTTTAAATATTTTTAGTATTACTAACAATTTTAATTTATAGATAATTCAAGTCGTTTACAAAACTAGCTAATAATGTTATTTACTTGTTCCTGCATAAATTCTAAATTTTTGTAACCTACATTTGTCAGTTGATGCATATTCACACAATTCGTACTTGACTTTTTTTTCTGCTAGCTAGCTAGTTAACTTAAGTGGGTTGACCCACTCGTCCTTACTCTGCTTCGGATTTGATTTGCAATTTTTTTGATGTTGATTTCGATTTCTGACTTGAACAAACTGCTTTTTGCAAAACCCACAAGCACACGAAGTTTCTTTTGTGTGTGTTTGGATATGCTGATAGAGATCTCCTTTCGTAAAGAACAATTTTTTGCACAGTTCACATGCAAAGTCTTTAATTTTATTTGGATTGTGTCTTCTATCCATGTGACTCTTTAAGTCGCTCGCTGAAGCTGCAGCGTAGTCACACTGATTACATTTGTATGGCTTCTCCTGTGTATGACGCCGTATGTGAACAGTCAGCTCAGCGTTGGTTAACATTTTTTTACAACACAATTCGCACTGGAATCGTTTTTGGCTTTCAACCCAAACGGGGTCGCTCCTCCTCGGATTCTGGTTACAAATTGTTTCATGGCGATTCTTCTCTGCGTTCCTAGTGAATAATTTGCTGCAAAATTGACACGAAAAAGGTTTTTCTTTTGTGTGGACTGATAAATGACAGCGCAGTGTTGAAATTGTGAAGAAACATTTACTGCAAAGTTGACACCCGTAATTTCGTTTTCTACCTTCAGGGTTTTTGTTGTGCTTTGAGTTATCATGATTCTTAAGATCAAGTTTGTTGTTTGATCCGTAGCTGCATTTGTCACAATTAAATCGTTTATGAACCGAGTGTATCCACGAATGCTGCTTCAAGCTAATTTTAATTGAACTTGAATACGGACACAGGTGACACTTGAAACGTTTGTATTCTTTTCCATCGAAAGAAGAGGAGAAAATTACTGGAACTTTCTGCTCTGTTTTAGTGTTTACGTTTGCTTTCAATTGAAAAAGTTTAATCTGAACTTCTTTGTTTATTTGATATTTTTGAAGGAGTTCTATGTCCTTCTTGTTCAACAAGTAAATCACAGGTTTCATTGTGAAATCAATCATATATTGTTAATTACAGCCCAATGCCAATAAATAAGTGAATTTATTTAAGTGATTCGTAGATTCGATATTAAGAATGTTTTGTAAAACCCCGCATATCAATGTTCTTGCAAAAGAACAAGAGAACCTACCTAATTGAAAGTAACGCAATGAATAAATGTACATTACTGAGCTGGAATTTTGAATGTAAAAATTGCTAATTGCTAAATCTTTGTAATAACCTAAGTAGAATAAAATATTTATTCAATTTACATACCTGCATTATTTATGAATATATTCTAGATGCCTTTATGGACTCGCTATGTAGTTTTTAATGCAGTTAGTAAAGTACTTTTAGGAATAAAGAAAGTTGGATTTTTTATATTATATGTTATTAGATTATTAGATTTAAAATTTAAAATATTTTAAAATTATTGTATTAAAATTAGGATTTAAAGACTCGCGCTCTTTTCTTTAGTTGTCAGCCACATCTATACCTTTTGCATTTAATATTCATTTGCTTTGATTATTATTTTTCTTTTTTACTTTTACAATATTTACTACTTTAAATTTTAATAATTTTTTTTACGTGTGTAAGTAAGGCTCGACTCATGCTAATTACCATATTGTATTCAGCATTGAGCAGTAATCTTATACAAATAATAAAATTAATCTGCAAACTTAAATACGGTTTCAATTGAAACATTTATTAATTACTATAATCTTAAACATTTTTAATAGTAATTAACTCATTTGACCCATTACCCACCAAATATCAAATTATCATTCCCGTACTACCTGTTAATCATGTCATGCATTATACATAAGGGGTCGTTCATAAATGATGTCATAGAAATATCTCCATTTTTAGGACCATATATCCTCTCTTGCCAACAGCTAAAGCTTTGCGTAAATTAGGTCTTTTTAACATCGGATATCATTAGTCTTCAAAAGGATTTATTGACACTACCGATTACGATGACGTCACTTGCGTACGGCCCTAATAGGCACGCAATAACAAAATAAAGTAAGACGAAAGTGACGCGGTATCTTATTTAACACAGCCTAAGCATACAACACTCTAACTGTGAAATTGCAAAAAAACATATTGCATTGTATTTTAACTGAATACTTGAGCCTATCTTAAGAGCTTGAAAAACTATAAATTCAAGCAATCAGACATTAAACATATCGTCTGTGAAAAGCCAAAATGACCCATATTCTTTTTAGTGTCAAACAAAATATACTATCAACAGTCTACAGAAAAACTTAAAATAATAACATGTTCGATCATGAAATAGCATGTAAATAGAACCCTGTGCATTTTTTAAAAAACAAGTAATAAAATATGGAGCACTTTTTAAAAAACATGTAAAAATAATATTTTGCACTATTGAAAAACATGTACCTAAATAGAATATTTTGCACTTGTGAAAAAACATGTAAAGAGAACATTTTTACTTTTTCAAAATAATTTTCTTTAAATAGAACAATTTGCTCAATTTAAAAACTCGTACGTAGCATTGTAAACATGTATCTTATTTACTGTCTTTTTTATTGACATGGCTCATTTTAATTCTAACATAAATTAGAAATTGGTCATTTTTGTCAGGGGCGGACTGGGATCTATTTGGGTCGCGGAATTAACCATTACCAGGTTGGACGATCAGGGGGCCCACACTGGGTCAAGGGGCCCCAAGTTCCCGTATACGTAATGTATAAGAAACAAGGGGCCCATGCAGAATTTCCGCAAATTTCTTATGGCCAGTCCGCCCCTGATTTTTGTTCTTCATGGACGATATGATTTTGATAGGGCCATTGCAAAATAGATAATAGATTTAAGTGCTTGTAATTTAGTAATGGTTTTAGTACGATTACGAATCCTGGTAATAATTACTGTTATCACTTAATTTAATTATACAATTAATTTCCTGTAGCCTTTTGATTTGGGTTTTTATTAGCATTGCATATTGTAGTTAGTAAAGTTAAAATACATTTTTAAAATAACAACAATGAAAGGACTAAATTTGGTTAATACTATTGTACTGTTCGTTTCTACACTAACAGCGTTTGCAAATGGTAAAATTTTGAATTCTTGTAATTAATTTTAATTTTTCTAAATAAAAGCTAACAACATTTTTAAAAGAAACTATATGGAATAAAATTTCGTTTTTATTTTTTTTTTGTCATCTAAAAATATAGTAGCCTCCATTAGAGCTGAAATAAATGGTAAGCAAGCCCAGGACCAAATGGTGGGAGGGGTGGATGCTCTGCCGGGTGAGTTTCCGTACATAGCTCAAGTGAAAGATGTCCACCCTCTTTCCAAGCCGACACATGAATGTGCAGCGGTCATCATTGACGAAAATCATTTAGTCAGCGGTGGAGAGTGTGTTAACCTTTACATCCGATATATTGAAATTGTGGCAGGTCTCTATACCATGCCCGACTACACAGAAACTCGGCAACAATTACAAAAAGTTATGAGTTTAGACGCATCTAGATTATTACTGGTGAGTAAATCCTATTTTCTTACTTTTTCCGTTTTTTTAAAACAAGTAAAAATAATATTTTGAACTTTTCAGAAACATGTAAATTGAATATTTTGCAATATTAAAAAACACGAAAATAGATTATTTTGCACGTTTAAAAAAGATGTAAAAAGAATATTTTTCGATTTTTAAAAACACGTAAAATAGAAAACTTTGTAATTTATAAAAACATGTAAATTGAAAACGTTGCAATTTTAAAAACTTTTTCTCACTTCGATTTCCTATTCCAATCCGCACTGCTTAAAGTGCTGTGTTTGCTCCGTGATGCGTGACATCTGTGTTATGCATCGTAGTCATAGTAACAGTTTGTTACTATAGAAACATCACAATTTAATTTAGAAATTATTTTGCGCTTTAGTTTTGTGTGTGTATGGTTGCACTAAATTAGAAAAGTTGTCAAATTCCAAATTAGTTATTTAAAATGTTCTCCGTTTTGTTTGTGTGTACGACATGCCAAGGATCATTTGCGGAATTGGCAAATTTTATAGAAAACAAAAAGCAGTGTCATTTGAATGAATTTCAAAATACAAAGTGCATCATTTTTGAGGAGAAAAGCATCCAAAGCGAGAACATTATTGATCTTGAAAAAATTAAAATTGAAAATGCAAGTGAATGTGGCGCAATTAAAAATTTGGGATTTATTAAAACAGAACATGAAAGTGATGACCAGCACAGTTGCGATTTGATTTCGTTCAAAAATGTAGCTGCAATAAATTCAGAGTTTGAATTAATACCTGCACTTAAAACTTTGTACATTTCAAAGAGTTCAACTGTGAATGATACTGCTATGAAAATAGATGAATCTTTCAAATGTTCAAAACCACATTGCTTAAAAATCGTTAAAACGGCTGCCAATTTTCGTCAACATATTACCGTAGTGCACAGTAAGTACCGACCTTTTAAATGCTCACATATAAAATGTGGTAAAGGCTTTAAAGAGAAATCTAAACTTCAAAAGCACCTACTCACACACTTGGACAGTGAACCCTTTAAGTGTCCTTTTCCAAACTGCCCTAAAACATTTACAAGTAGAAAAAGTATTCCTCCCCATGTGAGAATACACTCTGACCTGCGACCATTCAAATGCCCAAAGGAAAAATGTAAACAAACATTTAAATGTAAACAGTATGTGACAGAGCACCTGGCAACACACTCGGATACAGAAGACTTTTAAGTGTCCAAAGTCAAACTGTCCAAAAGCGTACAAACACAAGGGCAACCTTCGCGAACACGTGAGACAAGCGCACGCTAACCCACGCCTATTTCTGAGCCCAGAAAAAGGCTGTGGAAAGAGCTTTAAAGAGGTATAATAAATCCCCTTCTGCTGGTGGCATTGATATGGTTCTAAAAATAAGGGTTATTCTATTGCGTCATTTGTAAAGGATCCCTTATCGAATGTGTTTTCGTACTTTAGCTTACATGCTATTTCATTGGGAAGTTGATGTTAAATCAATATAGTAAAATGTGGCAAGAAAAATGCTCACAAGAGAAAAAATGAAAATAGAAATTAACTTGAAATAACTTTGGCAATTTTGCAATTTCACAGTCCTGTTATTTAGAAATTTATTATTCCTTATAAAATCCTCTAAAGTACAGTACATAACACGGTTTAAGCATACTTTAAAAAATCGAAAAGGTTAAGAAAGTAAAAACAAGTGTCTTAACCTTGACCTGAGAAAAAGCATGTTTCAAAACTGCTTATTTTCAACTGTAATTATACTTACTAAAATTGTATTTACTAAGCAACAATCAGGGCCGGATAATATAACCAGTGCAGAAAGTCTGCGCTTCCTGAATTTAAGAAACACATGTATATGGAAATTTTTGCAATTTTAAAAAATATATAAATTGAAAATGTAGATTTTGCAAAACCATGCAAATATTTTTTTTGCACATTTCAAAAACATTTGGTAACACATGTATGTAAATAGAACATTTGGCACTTTTCAGAATAAAATAAAATTGGACGTTCTTAACTTTTATAAAGTATGTAAATATAACATTTTGGTTGCCCAAAGAAAACAATCAATAAAATCCAAAGGGTGGTTTTTGTATGAACGCAAATGGTTGCCTATGCCTATAACCGAAGCTCATTTGTTCGAGCCTGGAAACAATTTTTAAACTACAATAGTATAATCTACAAATACATAAGAAAAACCATTATTACTCTCAACCATTTGATTTTTCACTAATAAAAAAACATTTATTAAGTTTCATTTCCAATTATTTTATCGTAGGTAATCATTTGTAATTAGTTGTCTAGGTGGTTTCGGTATAGTAGTAGTAGTAGTATTTTTATGCTTGACCTTATTGTGATAATTTAACTGACTGGGGCATGCAAACTTTCTAGAGCAGTTGCGGTCCGTGCATTTGTTACGATAATTGTTACTTTTTAAATGAGCTTTCATGTCTTCCTGGATCTCAAAACTTTCACTGCAACTCAGCTTTGGACATGTTATTAATGACGAAAGCGTAGCTGGATGAACGAAGTTGCGATGCGTTTCAAAATATTTTTGAAATTTATATATTTTACTACAATTTGGCTCAGGACACTTAAATGTTCGTTTGGAAGTATTTTTCGCGCTAGTTGATTTTTGTTTTGTTTAGAAATATGACAACGGACTTGAAAAGGGATTGAGCTCAGCTTCATTATTTAATATAGGAACTTTTGTGCGAGAATCAAAGAAATAAATTTGGCTTTGAGGTATTTCTAAAGAATTTAAGTCGCAACTGATGTCAGCAAAAGGGTCACGCTCAGGGTCAACGTCAGTGTCCGGGTTTTAAAATATATAGCATTTTTTAATTATAAATTCTTCAATATTATAAAGAATTTCGGTACATTTTGAATAACTGGTCCCAACATTTAATTTTACCGATATTCATAAAAATATTCCCAGTGTACAATGTATAACTAATCTGTTGTAGCAGACGTGCTTGGGGGAGCAGTAATATTTTAAGCCACGTTAAGTATTCGAACATACACATTTTTGCCGCGCAAACGGTGTGTTTGGTTGTTTCTATAATTTGCAATAATAATAATAATTTGCATATCTTGGTATATGTACTTGTCATCGAAATTACAAAGAAAATTGGTGGACTATCAACAATTTCTCAAATCCACCTACCCTGCCGCTTTGAATTAGGACATTCCCAGTGTGCGCTGTCATGAAGGCGGGTCATCTTGATACATATCTCTCATCTTAATACCTAGATGAGTCAGTTGGCCACAAATAATTTTGTGGGCACTAATATGAACATGATTTTTATTGAAAAAAAAAACGTAATCTCTGAAGGGTAATTGTTACCATAAGAACATAGAACTTCAAAATTGTCTATGGTATTCTTGTCTAATACATAGCCCAATCAAATATATGAACCGTGTTAATAGAACCGCATATTATTCAAACAAAGACCTCTAAGACCCGCGTTCTATTGCGAACCCGCGCATTATTACAAGACATAAGTGTTTTCGGGCATTAGAAAATATTTCATTTACAAGCTTTGAAGAATTTAAAACGCTCCAATTAATAGTAGGTAGCTTGTAATGTTAGTCTAGTTTGTAAAGTACTTATAGGAATAAGAATGTTGAAATTTAACATTGTATTGGATTTAAAATATTATTTTTAAATAAATAAGTAAGTAGAAATTATTGAATTGGAATCAGGATTTGAAAACTCGCGCTTTTTTCTTTATTTGTCAGCCACATCTATATTTTTTGTATTTAATATTCGCTTGCTTTGATTATTTACTGTTTAACTGTTTTACTGTTAAAATTAAGTCATTTTACTATTTACTAGTAATTAATGCTAATCTTAAGTTTTTTCTATTTTTACTATTTTACTTTAACATCAAATCAGCATTTATTTATTTTTTACGTGTAAGTAAGGCGCAAAAAATGCATCAATAATATATTAAACAAATTATAAAAGCAAGTCAATAGAATATTTGTACTTTTCAAAACGGCATACGTACCACATTTGAAACTCTTAAATCACATGTAAAAAGTAAAAAGAATTGTTTTTCGTTTTTGAAAAACATGTAACTACCTAATTGGAATTTTTCGCACTTTTCAAAATCATGCAAACAGAATATTTTGCAATTTTAATAAACACGTTAATAGAATATTTTACACTTTAGAAAAACGGTAAATAGAATATTTGCCTTTTAAAAAAATACTATAAATTGAATATTTTGCAATTTAAAAAAAGACACAAGTAAGTAGATTAATTCGCACGTTTTAAAATCATGTGAATTGAATGTTTTCAAATTCAAAAAAAAAAAAAACAGGAAATTTTGCAGAAAAACCTTTAAAAGTAAAATGTAATTACTGATGCACTATTGTTGAGCCCACTCTTATTTGATTTACATGACTCCCATGGTGAACGACATAGCAGTTATCACTTTATAAGACCCCTTCGTATTTAATGAATTCGTCCAGCCCTTGAAAATGCCAGTTACTCCTGCTGCAGCGAATTCTTCTGAACCATGAGTCACTTTGGGATGGAGTCAACATTCAGGTTTTTTTTTTCTTTTCGTGGGAGATGATATAATTGACATTAGCAATATAAGGGCGTCGTTGAGTTATTCAGTGTTCGTTTTTGGTCTTGAGATGATCACTGCAATTTAACAAAACTGCCTAACGTCTCTTTACTGTACGCCGCTTGGAACGGGCAATCCCATGTATTCTAACAGCATGCTGTTTGAAGGACTTGACAGTGGTTAATAATTTATTACACGGGACACAAAAGCGGTGGGAATCGGAGTGAGACGCAGGACAGATTTCCAAATGAGTTTTCAGCTCACTGTCCGAATTTAACTCTTCAAGACACAATCCACATTGTATGGAAACTGCAATCTTATGTGCTGTTATAGCGTGGGTTTTATTCGCATAACAAGTGGAAAATAATTTGTTGCAGAGCACACAGAAGCGATTGCCATGTTTCTGAGATGCTGCACAGATTTCCAAATGAGTTGAGAGCTCACTTTCTGAATTTAACTCTTGAAGACACAATTGACATTGTAATGAAAGTGAAATCTTATGTACGTTTAAAGCGTGGTTTTTGTAGCATTGAGAAGTGGAAAATAAATTGTTGCAGAGCACACATAAACGATTGCCAAGTCTGTGTGATGCAGCACAAATTTTCAAATGAGTTTTGAGCTCTCTTCCAGTGCCTTGTGTTACAAGGCATAAACAACACTGCAATGTATTATCTGAATGTGGTGTTTTATGCCGAAAATTATGCTTTAAAATTCTTGCAGTTGACAAGTTGCTTTTTGAGAAAGATGGCCGAGTTAAACTTGAACGAACATTTGATTTCCGTGAATTAATTAACCCACTGTTTGTGACAGAATCACCCGGATCCTGACTTTGTGGCGTCCGCGTTTGAGAAAAACTTGGGTCGCAGTGAACATCTCCAAAGGGGTCACACTCGGGGTCAGAGTCCGAATTTGAGTCATTTTTTGAGTCAGAATGATTGCTAAGGTTATCATCTAGTTTCTCACAAGTGAAGCTCGGGTCAATATCAACATCAAAACTGACGATATTTGTTTCGGTTTTAATTATTTTCTTTAACATAAATGTTGAAGTGTAGTTTTGGTTTTGATGGGAATTCTTGTTAGATTCATTGTTGCTGAATTCAACTAATTCAGTTTTCACTAAATGATTCACAGTGGACGCAGTACAGTTTTCACTTTTAACAGTTGATTTTAGTTCGTCAGCCGAACACGGATGTGCACAGTTTTGGTGCTGGGTTTCGTTTTCGGCTTCGTGTTTAATAAGAATATTACTGTAACGTACAAAATAATGATTGCAAAAACCAAATACATATAGTTAATTCTATGAATTTTATTAAATATGGAGCTCTCACTTGAAACATTCGGCAGATTCTCGGCTATTAAGCACTTCGTTTTCCATCTCCGTTGTGAGCAGGTTGAAGTCCATCTTATTTCAGGTTCCAAATGTATTTCTTATTTTTTCCAGTTTGTGAGGTTTCGTACAGCCTTTTAAAAAAAAGTTGTTGAATTTTCCCGAGTCCGGCTCAAAAGTGACAAAATGAAATGTAATAATTAAAACATGGCGTAGGTTGATGGTGGGCTGGTGGGCAACTGTGACATGTTCATTAAATTCGTATTAGTTGAAAATATTTGAAACTCAAAGTTGCAGAATCAGTGGATGGAAATAGCAGAACTTTACAAATCAAAATGCAATTTTGATATAAATACATCGACTCGCATCAGATACACAGCCTCTGGCCCTTAATTACTTAGGTTAGTTGTGCATTGTGTAGATTAGCCTATTTTACTTTACAGTGATGTCTAGATAGAGCATAACGATAATTAAAAATTAGTAATCAACAACTGAGAATATAAAATTAAAATAAACAGAGCAGTAATTAGGTGGAACGTGGAATGTGTATAATGATTTAGTAATTAACTACCAACTCACATAATTGGTTCAATCTAAAAGTTGAAAGCTGCTGTACAAAGTCATTGAATTTGAGTTAAGTTCTTGACAAAAATGACGAGCTAAACTTCCAAATATTTGTAATTATATAGAATAAATAATTATTTAATTACCTACATGCTATAAAATAATTCGAGTCAAGAGGCCTATGGACTGAATCACTGGTTTGTAGTTTGCAGTATTTTTGTACTTTCAACTATAAGTACTTTGTAGTTTTAAGTTTTGTATTTTGCAGTACTGCAGTCCTGCAGTTGCAGTTTGCAGTTTGCAGTTAATCAATCGGGGTGAGGATTCAAAGAGTCGCGCCATTTCCTCACATTTCCAGCCTCATCTATCAGTCTGGCCCTTTGAGTTAATTTTAAACGTGTGACGTTCAAATTTAAACGACCCTAAACGATCAAATTTAATCGCAACACGTTCAAATTTGAACCTGCCGCATCTAATTTTGATCGTATGACTTCCCTCCAATCCCTTTACGTTTTGTATTCAAATAATGCAGCCGTCTTAACCAAACGACATCCTTGCTAGACCGCTTAACTCAAATTTCAATTTAAACATTTTAGAGTAGTGCATCCTGGCTCCTGTTCGATTTGACAATTTTCATCTCATTTCATTTCTCGTCAGCTTGTGCTTAGGTTGTTCGTGCTCATTTGTTTTCAGTCTGATAAATAGTTAAAAGATTTTATTTCAGTAAAAATAGAAAACGGAAACAAAAGTTAGAAGAAAATAGATAAGGCAAACATGCAAAACAACCATCCAGAACATCATCGAACGGATTGTCCTTTACAAAGCAAAACTGTCGGCGCCGACAATAATAATGTTAAGCACGAACAACCG
>JAQFZE010000951.1:0-20957 GCA_034695245.1 Dicyrtomina saundersi | reverse complement strand
GTTTTTGAATAGGTGCAAATATTTCAAATTCCATGTTTTTGAATAGGTGCAAATATTTCAAATTCCATGTTTTTGAAAAGGTGCAAAATGTTCTAATTACTTGTATTTGGAAAAGTGCAAAATGTTGTATTTACATATTTTTGAAAAGTGCAAAATTTAATATTTATATATTTTTTAAAAGTGCAAAATATTCTATTTAAATGCTTTCAAGACATATTTGAATATATTTTTTGTAGATAGTGGATATTGCTTTTAGCTACAAATGGATATGGGTCATTTTGGTTCTTCACAGAAGATATAATACCAGTTTATAAATTGAAGTTAGTTTGAATCTAAATTATCATTTATACTCTATATACAGCATACTGCAACTTGAAAAAAATGACGTCATCTGGAATATTTCTGATCCTGGTTGGGCGAAATCTTCATACGGTAACTTTTTCGCTCCATGGACAGCAGGGTCAACAGTTTATATAAATCAGGTATAAATAAATCATTTTAACTAACTGTATAGAAACTGCTATTTTTCATTCTAAATCACTGTATTTTTATATCATTTCATAAAATTTTAGATGGAGCGCTTTGAACCCAGAAAGGTTTTGAATGTTTTGTGTAACAAGGAGATTACAACGCTCTGCGCTCCACCCACTTTATACCGATTAATGCTCCAAGAAACTGCTCCATCTCTATTTAAATTTAAATCTCTACGTAACTGTTTTGGAGCCGGAGAGGCCCTCAGTCCAGAAGTGTCTAAGAAATGGAAAATAAAAAGTGGTAATTTTAATTTGTCCATTTTGAATAATGTAATAATTAACTCATCACACTTGATGACTTGGAGGGATCATAAGTCTTTTCTTTATTTCATTGAATTCAATAAAAATAAATCAATTTGTATAGGTCTTCCTATTCACGAAATTTATGGTCAAACGGAAACAGCCGGCATAGGATCACAACCCAGTCGAACACAAAAAGAGGGATCTGTTGGAAAAGTAGTGGGATTTGATATTCGGGTAATTATTTTTATAACGTTTGGTTTACTATTATAAGTATAAGACTATAAAATCCAACTGCATATCGTCGGTGAAGAACCAAAATGACCCATATCCATTTTTAGCTAAAACCAATATCAACTATCTACAAAAATATTCTAATATGTCTTGAAAGCATTTAAATAGAACATTTTACACTTTTCAAACACATGGAATTAGAAATTTTTGCACCTTTTCGAAAACATGGAGTTAGAGCATTTTGCACCTTTTCAAACACATGGAATCAGAACATTTTGCACCTTTTCAAAAACATGGAGTTAGAACATTTTGCACCTTTTCAAACACATGGAATCAGAACATTTTGCACCTTTTCAAAAACATGAAATTAGAACATTTTGCACCTTTTCAAAAACATGGAATTAGAGCATTTTGCACCTTTTCAAACACATGGAATTAGAGCATTTTGCACCTTTTCAAAAACATGGAGTTAGAACATTTTGCAACTTTTCAAAAACATGTAAATACGATATTTTACAATGTTGAAAAACATGAAATTAGAACATTTTACGTTTTTCAAAAACTCGTAATTAACATTTGACGCATGTTTCTCATATTGTTTTTATGACATAGCTCATTTTGATTCGAGCTTAAATTGGATATGGGTCATTTTGGTTCTTCACACACGATATATCGTACACTCCGTGAGATGAGATAGTTCCACCCTTCTCAATAAAGCATTAAGTATAATTTACTGTCTATTTCTCAGATTGTAGATGACGACGGACAAGAGCTGCAAACCAATGTAGATGGAAATATTGCGTTGAAGATCAAACCTGACAGACCAGTTGGGTTATTTTTAGGTAAGTAAATTAAGGAATTTTAGTTCCTTTAGTAGAAAACATTATGCCCTGCGAATTAATTAATGAATTATAAAAACTATAAACCAAAAAAATACATAATATTCTCACAGGCTACTTGAAACCAGGAACTGAAGGACTGGAAATTGATAATGTAATTTTGTTTTATGTACATATATGAATAAAATTGTAATTTCATAATTCTTCCTTTTTATATTTGAGATTTTTGTGTCTGATAATTTTAATTATTGTTGTTCGTAGAGTGCACGGTGCTTTGTAGGAGATTATTATATAACTGGTGACCGAGGCTATGTGGACGAAGATGGAAATCTTTTTCTGGTGGGAAGATCTGACGACGTCATAATTTCAGCTGGGTAACTTTCTATATTACCTATTTTCATAAATTCCGGTTTAACTAAATCAATAGACACACAATGTCCAATTATGTACTTGTCCAAATCAGTTACAGGATCGGTCCATACGAAGTGGAATCTGCTCTGCTGACTCATGAGGCCGTAGTTGAGAGTGCTGTGGTTGCCTTCCCAGATCAAGAGAGTGGGTCCGTCGTAAAGGCATTTATTGTTTTAAGTGACAAATACAAGGGGAGAGAGGAAACAGAACTGATGGAAAATATTCAGGAACACGTCAAAATTCAAACTGCTCCGTACAAGTATCCGCGTCAGGTACTCCCTTGTTACAAAAAATCATAAAAAAAGCAAAACAATAGAATGGTTAAAATAACAATCAATTTTATTGGGACAACCTATTGAATTCAATTGTACGAGTATAAATTATTATGGCTGCGGAGGTAGAGCTGAAACGAAATCGACTGTGACATTTTATTTTTCTGTTCAGATTCAATTTGTGGATACTTTGCCAAAGACAGTGAGTGGAAAAATATTAAGGAGAGAACTACGACGGGTTGAAGCAGTTCGCCGGGCTGTGTAAATGAAAATTCCTGAAAAACTCCACAAAAATACCTTATCTGGCCTTATAAGGTATATATTATGTACTTTGGATATCCTCTGTGAAGAACCAAAATGACCCATATCCAATTTAAAGCTACAATCAAAATGAGCTATGTCAAAAAACAAAATGAAAAACATGCGTAAAACGTTAATTACGAGTTTTTGAAAAGCGTAAAATGTTCTATTTACATGTTTTTCAACAATGCAAAATGTCCTATTTACATGTTTTTGAAAAGGTGCAAAAATTTCTAATTCCATGTTTTTGAAAAAGAGCAAAATGTTCTAATTACATGTTTTTGAAAAGTGTCAAATGTCCTATTTCCATATTTTTTAAAAGTGCAAAATGTTCTATTTAAATGCTCTCAAGACATGCTTGAATATTTTTGTAGATAGTTGATAATGTTTTTAGCTAAAAATGGATATGGGTCATTTTTGTTCTTCACAGACTGTATGTTACAGCTATGATGCACTCGTGAATATATTTTGAACTCGATCACGCAAAAAAAAATCGAAATAAAAGTCTGTCTTTATTATATTTCATTTAAAAATTACGGTAGAGTTATTTGTTCTGTATTTTTATTCATCCACGGACGTCATATTTAAGAATGGAGAGTAAAAGGTTTTAAAAATGAGAATGCATCGAGAAAAATTATGAACAATAAAAAAAGTAAATTGTACTGCATATAGCAAAGCACATCCTGCACATCCACATAAAAATACACAATAGATCAGAGAATTAATATCGTCATGTACTTAAAACAATTACAAATTCGAGGACCCAATAAAAGGACATCACAATTTGTGAAAGGGCAACACGTGTACACGAACTTTAATCCGTTCTCCTTCGCCTTCGTGGCTCTTCATTTGCAAGCTTTTATCTTGAAACTACTCTGACGCAGATTCCTTGTCATCCGCTGTAACAAGGGGCTCCAATAAATCTTCATAGTCCCAATCATACTGTGTTTCTTGATACGCTGACTTGGATTTTACGTACCAGCAGTAAGATATTAAGCCATAAAGGATACCGTTCATGAGACCCAGTATCTGTATCAAAAGAATGTCCAAGTTAGTATATGAACTTAAATAAAAGCCGGGCTTCTATTAGACGAATGAAGAAGTACTGTAGATATCGTCTGTGAAGAACCAAAATGACCCATATCCAATTTAAGCTGGAATCAAAATGAGTTATGTCATAAAAACAAAATAAGAAACAGTGGTAAAATGTTAAATTAGAAGTTTTTGAAAAGCGTAAAATGTTCTATTTACACGTTTTAAAAAACTGTAAAATGTTCTATTTACATGTTTTAAAAAGAAATGTAAAATGTACTATTTACACTTTTTGGAAAAATCTTAAATATTATATTTACATGCTTTTGAAAATTGCATAATGTTCTATTTAAATGCTTACAAGACATATTTCAGAATTTTTGTAGATAGTGGAAATTGTTTTTAGCTAAAAATGGATATGGGTCATTTTGGTTCTTCACCGACGATATACTAAATTAACAAAATTGCGGTTTTTACCCCCGCAATTAATCTTTGATCTATAGCTCCACAACCGGATGTTGCATCACAAGGAAGTTGGCTTTTTGTCGCCACTGCTACTATCATTAGAGAACCTCCAGAAAGAAGTACAAGTCCACCCAAACCGTGGAATGCTGACAGAGCCTGCTAAAGAAATCACAAATGTACTACATTAAATTATTATGTACTTTTATTTTACACTGATTTTAATGCAGGTTGAGGTTGAATGGAGGCCATGACGGACACTCACAAACCGCGTGGTTATAAAACAAACATCACTGACACTATTAAATAATTGATTGAATCTTGTAGTTCATACCGCGTAGGACGAGAAGTCATCCGTCTTTATAAACCCAAGTAAATTCCCTAGAAGCTCCATAAATGAGAACACAAAGCAAATTGTAATGATAGCTAGAAACAGAGCTTCTTCAGAGTAGCGGAAGTACGAATAGGCTGTCAGCCCTACGTCAACAGCACCCAATAGCTGCAAAGGGGAGAGAATTTTAAAAAAATCATGGAATTACATAGAAATATATATTGTACAGTGAATTCACAACCTATTTTTTAAATTGTCATGTTTTGTTTACAAAGAAAAGAAAATTAATTTTTTTTTCATAGTCTTATCTTACGATAACAGCAATTTGTAGTTTTCCAGCTATATTCGTTGTGCTTATTCGGTCCCAATTAACGAGTAAAAAATAGTCATTTTTTGGAATTATAGGATAAATGGAATTTTGCAGTTCTCGCATTAGTACAATTCCAATATAACTACATGCTATACCATTGCACATCCCAAGACCCTGTCCAAAAATATAGCGCCACCAAAAAAGTTTTATTTTTGAGTATTATTATACAAAATAGAAAGGACGTATTAAAAAAAGGAAGCATTTTTATTTTTTCATTTTGTGTGCATTATTTTACCGCTGCTACAACTCTTTCAATTACACGCAAACTAGAAAATTTTTCCGTGTATGCAGTTGCGGAAATAAACATGAAAATGGCTGAAATAGTCAAAATTCCACCGCTTGCTAAATAAATAAGCATGTCCTAAAATAGAACAAACAAAGAGCTGTCAAATTTAAATCCCAATATATAATTATTGTATATCGACTGTGAAGAACCAAAATTGCCTATATCCATTTTTAGATAAAAACAATATCCACTATCTACAAAAATATTCAAATATGTCTTGAGAGCATTTAAAATATTTAAATAGAACATTGAGCACTTTTCAAAAATATGTAAATACAAAATTTTACACCTTTCACAAACATGCAAATAGAACATTTTACACTTTTCAAAGACATGAAATTAGAACATTTTGCACCTTTCCAAAAACATGGAAGTAGAACATTTTACACTTTTCAAAAACATGAAATTATAACATTTTGCACCTTTCCAAAAACATGGAAGTAGAACATTTTACACTTTTCAAAAACATGAAAAATAACATTTTGCACCTTTCCAAAAACATGTAAATAGAAAATTTAACGCTTTTCGAAAACTCGTAATTAACATTTGACGCATGTTTCTCATTTTGTTTTTTTGGCATAGCTCATTTTGATTGTAGCTTAAATTGGATATGGGTCATTTTGGTCCTTCACACACGATATTGTATTTGCTGTAATAGTAGTGCTCAATGAAAACAATTCATGAGTTAAAAACATATTAAGTATAGTGTTAAAACAATAAATAATTCGTACAACTAATTTCGTCTTTTCGGACATATAAGTTTTCCGGCCAATGAAACCAACACAGGAACATATGAGCACAATGATGACCATGGACAAAAAGAATTGTTCGTCCACCCATGACTGAAATGAGTCGGCTGTGAACCCAAGATCTATGATCCCTAAAATCTTAGAATGTGAAGGAATTCATATGTCACGAATTTATATATTTCTATGTAATATTTTAATAGATTCATTGCATTTTTGAAAGAAATAAGAATATTTTTAATTTTTTGTAATGCATACAATAGTTAAAACTTGCACAATCTCTAGAGGCTCCTTCGGAGTAAATCTTTCCATTCTTAGAAGTCTCACGGATTGCATTACCGTGTTGACGTTGACGTTGACACGAATGAATCAGAAACTTGTGTGAACACGTAGATACACAAAACGAAACAATTTTATGAAGTAAGTTCTGCGGCGTTTTAACATAAATTATAAGTTTAGCCCCTCAACTGAAATAAATTATTAGCAATTTCCATCTGATATGCGATGGTTCTGCATAACCAGGATGGTTATTGTTTTGGAGCAGAATTAAAATTTCACATATCATGCAAACAGGATAAGTTATAATTTTATAATGTCACAGACAGCAAGGGTAGGTAGTATTGTACAAGTCGTCGACTGCTAAATTGAGTGTTAGTCACGACTCCCGTCACAGTGCGAGAATCGACACGAATATAAAACAATTCAGATTATCTACATTTTAATGATAAGCACACCGTCCTATTACGTATCGTCTGTGAAGAATTAAAATGACCCATATATTTTTAGCTAAAAACAATATCAACTATCTACACAAATATTGAAATATGTCTTGAGAGCATTGAAATACAACATTTTGCACTTTTCAAAAACATGGAATTAGAACATTTTGCACCTTTTCAAAAACATGGAATTAGAACATTTTGCACCTTTTCAAAAACATGGAGTTAGATCATTTTGCACCTTTCCAAAAACATGTAAATAGGACATTTTACGTTTTTCAAAAACTAGTAATTAACATTTTACGCATGTTTTTCATTTTGTTTTTATGACAGCTCATATTGTCTGTAGCTTAAATTGGATATGGGCCATTTTGGTTCTTCACACACGAATATATTTATTATGAAGCAAATTAAACCATCTACTATATAAATCATTAAGTTTAAAATAGAGTAAATAGTAATGTTGTACTATGTCTGACTGAGGTACGATAATTAAGTGATAAGATAACATTTCAAATCACTATCAAGAGTATTTGCTTCAGAATCCAGAAGAGAAGATATTGGCAAAATGGAAATGCGTTGTAGCCTGGCTTTACCATACCACACACTACAACCTACAACACACAACCTACATTTTGACAGTAGGCAAGATTAAGATAAAGACAATATTAACCATGAATTTTGATTACAAATGTCAGAAATTATTTAATTGAAATAAACTAAACTGCACTGCACCCATATAATGGTTTACTTCCAGTAAAGAAAACGAACGAGTAAAACTTTTAACATACAATAAGCAAATAACGAAATTGCGAAAACCTACTAATTTCTATTCTGTAAATTATATACATTAATGTTGCATGGACTGATGAGGCCAAATCGACAAAATGAATAAATTATTATTATAAATAAAACGAACAACAAAATGCGTCAAATTTTCCCAATTTAATTACTATACTTTTTCATGCGTATTTATTTTCCAAGTAAAAGTCCGAAATTCGAAGTATGAATTTACATACGAATAATTATTAAAATTAAAATAGGTAGATATTTACATTAAATTTCAGTTTCAGTTACATGATTGAGTACACTAAACGAAATAGGATGGGATAATGAGAGAGAGAGAGGGTGCGGTAACGGTTCAATGCATCTAATTTAAAAATTAATAACAATAATTATAAAGATACACATACCGATGTAGCATAGGCCATATACATTTCAAAATAATGAGTAGCATCTCCTCTATGTTTTTTGGTAACTTCATAAAATAATGTAATAGAGAATTCGTTTTATACAATCATGTCTGTAATACATCATGGAACTGGATGGAACAACAAAATTGTAATTGTAATAATATTATATAGAGAATATAGCATAAAATTCAAAATTAAATTTGAGAGTAATTGAATAGATAATTTTAAATAGATTTTGACACGTAAGTTTTTTCACGAATTCGAATGGCTAAGGCTAAGATAAGTCATGTCATAATTAATTAACAATAAGTCAATAACAACTTTTCACCACATGGTCAGTAAAAATAACAAAGATGAACCGCATCGTCATATGCATATTATGCTCAAGTTTACTAATCAGAAGAGAATATGAATGTTGAATAGTCTAAACTACTAGAATTAGAATTGACTCATACCGGTATACCAGGTCCATATAATAATATTAAATAGTATTTTTTAATAATAGCGACAAAGGTACGTATATTTAATCACGTATCTTCATTATTGCTGAGCTCCATGGCTAGTTGGAGAAGATTCGACTTGCATATGATACCTGAAATAAGGGAAATAAAAACTGTATTAAGTCTCTGTTATTTGTAACGTTATATCGTCTCTGAAGAACAAAAATGACCCATATCCATTTCTAGCCAAAAACAATATCCACTATCTACATAAATAATGAAATATAATTATTTTCAAATACATCCAAATAAAACATTGTACACTTTTAAAATACATTCAAATAAAACATTTTGAACTTTTCAAATAAAACATTTTACACTTTTCAAATAAAACATTTTACACTTTTCAAATAAAACATTTTACACTTTTCAAATACATTCAAATAAAACATTTTGCACCTTTCAAAAACATGCAAATAAAACATTTTGCACTTTTCAAAAACATGAAAATAGAACATTTTACGCCTCTCAAAAACTCTTAAATTAACATTTTATGCATTTTCCTCATTTCGTGTTTTTTATGACAGCACTTTTTGATTCTAGCTTAAATTGGATATGGGTCATTTTGGTTCTTCACAGACGATATGTAAATTATACAGAGCAACATAAAATTAAAAAAAAGAAGAAAACTTGAATCTTTACTAAACTAAAAAACTAACATTGCTAATTGCTAATATACATACAATAGAATTAAGATGGTTCTTTTGTAAGTTTTAATTACTTGTAAATATTTTCCGTTGACTCAACTTTGCCTTGAGTCAAATTTAATGCTCTACCCCGAACTCCCGTTTCTTTCACTGGAGGTGAAAGCCAATTAACAAATGTTCCCACCACCGGTACTCGCCGAAGAATTCCTTCTTCCCACAAAACCTCTTCACTCTCCCGCTTAAGTTCCTCAGTAGCTTTCTCGATACCTATAAACGAAAAGGTGATGTGGTTTAGCTTAAATGTTACACACATAATATTATACTGACGGAAGACATATTTATTTATTTTTAAGTCACCTTTCTTGACTAGTTCAGACATGCGATCTAAAAATTCCGAGCTTTCTTCAATTTCTTGTCCAGATGCAACAACGAGACGGACGAGCTCTTTGACATCAGTTTCCAGTGTTACCATTCCAAACTGAACACACCATTCTCCATTTGAACTTTCCCCTACAACCAGTAAGATCAAGATTTATTACGGGATCAAATTTCACGGTAGATAATGCTAATTTTATGATCACACAAAAAATAGTTAGTACCCAAAGAGAAGGCAGTGTCAATAGCTTTGAGCTTATCCACAATTTGGGCATTCAAATGATCAATATTTTCTTTGACTCCAACTGCTGAGGTATCTTCATTTGAACTAGTTGTTGAACTCGAATCGTTCGTGGACACTGACGTCTCACCATTAATTTCATTATTTTTTTTACGATGGAAACTGGGAATGTAGCGGACGGCCCCTAGTCCAGCCCACAGACTTTCATGATCAACCCAAGTTAATTCATCAGCTTCTTCCACAAGTTTACTGAAAACTTGCTTTTGTGCGACAGTGGATTGTAGGACTGACAAATGGTTGTCTAAAAGTGAGGCAATAACACTCTCATCTTCTGGCTCGTACTTAGGACAATTAACCACATCAATATGAATATTCCATCCTCCAGATTCCGAATTAATAAAATCAACCGGGATGAATTCCTTTAAATCTCGATCCATTATGTGATAAAGCCAAGAATTCAACGTATCCACATACTGTGGGGTAGGATAATCGGAAGGAGTCACATTCTCGTCAGTAGAATTTTCATTGCCATTTTCATTAGTGTTACGATTGAAATGTGGTGGGTTATATTGGAATGTCAAGGATGTAACTATCACATTACTGTTGCTCAGCTCAGACCAATTAGGCTACAAATTAGAAAAACATTTCAAAGAATAAAATTAATAAAATTCAGTCCATGTCATTTTTAGCACATATCAACTGGGAAGAACCAAAATGACTCATATCCAATTTAAGCTACAGTCAAAATGAGCTATGTCATAAAAACAAAATGAGAAACATGAGTAAAATGTTAATTACGAGTTTTAAAAAAACGTAAAATGTTCTATTTTCATGTTTTTGAAAAGGTGCAAAAATTTGAAATTCCATTTATTTGAAAAGGTGCAAAATGTTCTAATTCCATGTGTTTGAAAAGTGCAAAATGTTCTATTTAATTGCTTTTAAGACATATTTGAATATTTTTGTAGATAGTTGATATTGTTTTTAGCTAAAAATGGATATGGGCAATTTTGGTTCTTCACAGACGATATCCCACAATACAGAGGAATATCCTTAATTCTTACCACAATATGCAGGCACTTGTACTTCCGCACCAGGTCATAAAGGAACTTTCCACGCTCGGTGGCATCCCGCACTAAAGACGTTACTTCGTCGTGCCCGAGAACCTAAACATATACAAAGCAGAGTTTTAAAATTCTCTAATAAAAGAAATTTGAATTGAATTTAAGATTTAGAATAAAAGCATAATTTTTTAAATATTTGCCAACCCACATTTAATATGAACCACGGAGTGAAAACCATGGCGTCAGAAGTAGCTACTGACAAGTCACACAGCTCCAATGTAGTAGGTTCAGACTTCGCAGGATTCTTGAAAAATGTCTACAGTGCATATAAGTAGTAGTGAAAATTAAGTTAATAAGATTTCGTAAAAGCATATTATCTCAAAGAATGAAACTAAAACTACTGCGCGTTGAAACTTGTAATTAGTAGGGCAGAACTTAGCTTACGAGATATGGGATTGCTGGGTTTTGAATCCACTTGTTAATGTCGAGAGTGAAACTGGATCCGATTTGAGAGCTTTCAGGTCTTGAAATCAGGTAAGGAATCAAGTTGGCTCCAAACAGATGCAACCAAACATTGTAAACTTCGGCAAGGCGATAAGCTTGATTTAAGTCTTTGGCATCTGCACAATTTAAATCGCGACAAAAAAAACGAGAATTAAGGAATAATGGCAAAATTCAATATCCTCTATTATATTCACGACAAAAATTATTAACTGACTCACCCACGTTAACTATAAGCGCAATCGGAACTTTATTATTTTTATTATTCTCTAAAATACTTTTTTCCAAATTAGTCACCCAATCCCCATCTTGTGTGTCCAGAACACAGACAAAAGAGTGAGGCAATCCAACCTGAATTTAATCGACATGTTTAGTATTAACCACACTGTAGCTAATTTTAATAAAATTTAAGCTAGTATTTTAATTTAATCACCTTGGTTGCAACTTGATGACCTACAGCTTCACTTGAAGAGTACAGAATGGGAGTCTTCCCCTCAGCAGCAAAAGTTTGAAATCCTTGTGAAGGATAGTTTGGAAAATGAGTGTACAAGTTGAATTTTACAATTCCAATCATTCCTCCATTAATTTCCCAATGAGGTAATACTCGGTTATACTCCACATCATCTTCCTTTTTTTTCTCTCTGCAGTCAGACAATAGGATGTCGAAATAAAATTATTACCAACCTCAAAAAACAATAAAGCCATTTGCTGTTAAGTGATTATAAATACAAAGAAACGAACTTATTGAAATGGAAGAGCTGCTTATGCCAATTTATGACGAGAGACATTATTTTACTCGTCAAAGCTTTTTGACTAGACCAATTAAGGTTTCGGATGTAAGACTCAATGCTGTAAACCCAATGGAAATTTTCTTGCGAAGCCGAGTCCACTCCAGAAATTCTTTCTTGACTGTCATGCCCGGATTCGCCTAACCACTTCTAAAATTCAAAATAGCACACTACTTGAGTCTTTCTAATATTCAAGGAGTTGAGTTGGCATCATAATTAATTAATATTGAAACAGTTTGACAGTTTCTACACTTTATATACAATTTCAATTAATCATCAATAACTCTTAAAGCTAGTATCTAATAATAGGAATTGCTGCATATTATTTTACCGTGACAGCTGATAAAAGTATTTCCGCCTTCTTTTGATGTTCTGAAGGTTCAAGTGTTTCCTCTAAACTTATGCGAGTAGAATCCGTCTCTTCCGACAGCCCAGCTTCTCCTTCCGGCTGACTTCCGGGCCCTTCAGCCCTTCCATCCTGCTCTCCATAAGATGAGGACAAGGATACCCTCTTGGAAAGTACATGTTTATCTCTCTTGTCATTCTTTAGATCCTGACCCGCACCTGAACTACTCCCTGTTGTGCCGGCATTGCTAATGTTATTGCTGCTGATTCGATCTACAATTTGTTTAGCTGTCACTTCAATTTCTTTAACTGGGTCCGATGGCGGTGATGTTTGTTGTTGTTGTACCTCCATTTCCACGATAACTTAATGACTACACTTGTTTAATCTTAATTAGTATATATACTAAATTAGCCAACAAACGAGAAAAGTTGGAATTGCTTTTTTAATCGAGATGTTCATGAGTAATCTAAAAAATGAAAAGGCAAACTAAGAGTTGGACAGTATGGAGTTAGAGCTGGAACTAATCTTGGAAGAAAATAGTAATAATTCTTGTCAAAAATTAGTGATTCAGCGAGTAGTGGGATCAGATGGATGAGAAAAGTTCATTTTCACCGCCTTCCATACGTGGACAAGTACTGTATGCTACAGAGAAGGGCGCTGGGGAAGGCGGAGTTTCTGGTAGAGGGGGGTCATTCGTAAATAATGTTACTGGTACGGTGCTGACATGCGATGTAAAAGAGGCCGTTCACGCGATGTCAATGTGAAGACATGGGGGTGGGGGGTCCGAAAATAGTGCTAATTTTGGTAACGTCATTTACAGTCACTTCCAAATGGTATGTGACACAGTGGAAGTTAATGTACTCCTTTGAGCCTCTGCCGATCTCCTTCCACGTTTCATTCAAGAAGTTGCATACGCTGCAATGTACTACGTGGACTGTTTATTTTCGTTTGCTCCGCAATCTGCATATATCGCATCACATCGCTGATCGCATCCTTCTTTCTGTCGACTTGAAATAATAAGCTCTTCTGTCCTCTGTCTCTGTTGGCTGTCGCTGTCGTTGTGGTGGCCGTACATATATGCAAATGATAAATGTGTTCGAATTTTATTATTCTCTCTTCCTCACATTATTTGAACTAGATTCCAACGGAGATAATGCCATTCCTTTTACTAGTACTAAATCAACCATAATGTCAGAGTCTCTGAACTGAATTCATAAAATAATCAATTGTGCTTGAGTCGTAAATATTCCCCAAGTCTTTCCTAACTAGTAAGCCTAAGAGTTGTGTTGAAAAGGATTCACAATTCAACGCTCAGCACAGTCGTACTTAACTTTAACTATGTAATTACTTAACATTCAGGGCCGGATAATGTGGCCAGCGCTTGCAGTTTTCAAAAATATGTAAAATGAATATTTTGACTTTTCAAACACATGCAAATACATTTTTTTACACATTTCAAAAACATGGAAATAAAACATTTTCCACTTTTCTCAAAACATGTAAATCCAGATAGATTTTACACTTTTCTGAATCGAGTAAAAAGAACATTTTGCACTTTTCTAAAACATGTAAATACAACATTTTGCTTGACCAAAGAAAACCATCAATAAAATCAAAAAATGGTGGTTTTTGCAAGGAAACAAATTGCTGGGCCTAAAGGCAATTACTTCGTCCGGCCCTGTTAACATTATAGTATCGCCATGCATCTTTAGATGTACGGGCACCACCGGCCTCTTCAAAATCGAAAGAGAGAGTTTTCCATATATTTTTTAAAGGTGAAAAATGTATTTTTTTAAAAATTACTAAGGCCTCAAAATGCAAAATGCTTCATTCGTAGAAATAAAGTCCAAAAGTGGGAAAAAAATTTCTTAAAAGATTTTTAGAAGTTGTATACATAAGTAATAAGTTCGATGCAATAAAATTCTACAAGAATGAAATTACCACCTACCACGTTTTTTTACATTTTCTAGGTATGATATACTACTATATACGTAAGTAGGAAGTTACTAGCTTACAGGTTTAAGTAGTAATAGTAAATATGTAAGTACAATAAATAGGTAGAAACAATAAAGTAACAAGTGATCAAAAACGCTATGTGATCTATGAATAATATGACGACCTACTTAAATGTAAGGTGATGTAAATGTTTAGAAAATATAAGTGCCGCCCGGTGGTCAAGCACAGTAGCACAGTAGTACTTCACTTCTTCGGTTTAATATACGGTCAGAGCATGCAAATATTACACTTACGTAATTTGACATCTAGATTTTAAAGTTATCCCTTCGATTAATTCCTACTTGGAATTATTCGTGCCAACTTGTTAAAAATAACACTTGGCGTTGTTATACAAAGACTACAAACTAATCAGTTACAATTTTGGTGTAATCTTAATTAGTCATAAATCACAATTCCACAAACATCCTCGCTTATTAAAAAAATAAGTATTTTTGATAATGTATAAAACATGTTTTCACAATAATTATTTAGTAATCTAAATTCGGAACGGGACGATTATAAAAATAAGATCATAATAAAAACATGCACTTATAGAGCATTTAATCATATTTTCGAAAAACCCTTAAAGGTCTTACTTACAACTAATACATAAGTTAAGTATAAAAATAACCTTTAACCTCTCTTAACCTTTATTCAAATTCTGCCGTGTAAATTCCTATCGTCAAAAATCGAGCTGGCAATAACTGTATTACTATGCATTTACGGAGATCATTTTCTTCTAAAATATTCTAATCAAAAAGTTCCGTTGTCAGTCTGGGAATTAATTTGTTTTGATGAGGCTCTCTACTTACCGCGCTCTAGCAATAAATATAGGGACTCTTTTACCTCTGGCAACTGCTCTTTCGGCCAGCTCAAACTTTTTCCGATCTTCACGTGAGCACTCATAGGCTGTGTACATTCTGGGATACACTTTTTTTCGAAAGTGCTCCTTCATTGACTGGTCCGTGTGATTGGTGACCTGTGCGTAAGGACAAAACATCAAAACTATTAATAATCCCTAAATAAAGTTCAAATACATAATAATTTGGTGGTATTCAGCGTTTTTGATCGATTTCTATTTTCTACCCCCTTTAAGCTTTCTATTCTAATACAAATTAAATTATTATTAAATTATTAATATCCCTTATCCAGAAACATCTCCACCCAAATTTGATTGCCCTTTGTGTAGGGATGCATGTCATTTCGACAGATGTAGTCGAGCATTTTTTGACCCTCATCATGTGTGTATTCGATTCGCTTGGTTTTGAGGAAGTTCTGTTGGTTGCTGGAGCTGGACAAACAATTTCAAAAAACAAAGATTTAAGTAGGTAGTTATTTTTTTACAGTAATAAACGGTTGGGACACAGTGGAATTAAAAATCGTCTATGAAGAACTAAAATGACCCATATCCATTTTAAGCTAAAAAAATCATCCAATATCTACAAAAATATAGTAAAATATGTCTTGAAAGCATTTAAATAGAACAATTTGACATTTTCCAAAACATGCAAATTGAACATTTTGCACTTTTCAAAAACATGCAAATAAAATATTTTGTAACTTTCAGAAACATGTAAATCGATCATTTTGCACCTTTTCAAAAACATGTAAATAGGACGTTTTACATCGTTGAAAAACATGAAAATAGAACATTTTCCTCTTTTCAATAACTCCTAATTAACATTTGACGAATGTTTCGCATTTTGCTTTTATGACGCGTGGCTCATTTTGATTCTAGCATAAATTGGATATGGGTCATTTTGGTTCTTCACAGACGAAATTACTTACACCTATTCAAAAATTTATAAAACTGGAGAAGTAATTGTAGGTTGATAGTTGATATTGATATAACCCGAACTGAACCTACTTGGATACGGATACACGCTTTCGTCCTGAATCACTTGATGTTGGCGAAGGTGACGACGAGAATTGTGACACTTCTCGTTCATCATCCTTAGCTACGGCTGAAGTTCGAGGACTGTATGGCTCCGTCTTTGGGATTGAGATGGACGGAGTGCTTCTGATAATACGGTCATGGTCTGAATGGTTCTTGTCCGGGCTATCACCTCCCTTTTCTGGAAGTTCTGGCCTTCCTGGAGTTTTTGATCTAGTCGTGGGCAAATTTTCTTTGCTTCCTTTTTTGGCTGAATCAACTGCTACTGCATCATGCCGTTGCCGTGTCTTGCCCGCAGCAACTGTTTCGAGTTCCTTTTGATTACCATTACGAATTGGACTTTGAATCCCATTTTGTACTGGGGAAACACCTCCTGATCTTAAAACTGGAGCTGATACTGAGGATGTTTCCGTTGCCGTAGCCGTAAACGGTGCGGGAGCCGGAGTGACCGTGTGGCTTCGGCTTCGAATTTCCTCCTGAGCTACAGGCTCAATTTTCACTACTGCTGGGATTGGCCAAGCTGCCGCGGTTGGAATCGGTCGTGCTTTCAAGAGCTGCTTCCAGGAAATCTCTCGTTTTAAAATCCGATTCGCATCATAGTTCACATAACTAGACTTCCCAACACTAGAAATACGAGCAAAAAAAATATTATTTTGTCGGTTTAAAAAAATATTTTTACTACATCACATTATGCATAAAAAGCTACAATGGAAATTTTGCTTCAAAATGTTATAACTAAATGTTATACACAAATTACAATTATTGCAGGATCTACTTACTAAAAGTAAGTAATTACCGATATTTATTTAAATCCAGATCTTTGAAGCTCCCCTTAATGTAAGCGTCATAGATAAAAGATGAGCTGAAAAGATCATTGGGGAGCTCATCTTCAATTGGTATAGTACAGTTTTTCTCGTCTACGTACCAGTGGAAATCTATGATAGGGATAGCGAATGGATCTCTATCACTCGAATTTAGCAGGGCACCACCGGAAAGCTGAAATCACACACAGATCAAATTACAATTTAGCTGATTTATAGACAACTAGAGCGATGCGGCATGCACAGAACAGACAACAAAAGTATTCGTACTGCCTTGAGGTTACACAACAATGATTAGGGCGCACAAATTTTTGACAAGTGACAGTATTTCATTTTATGATTATACTGATGATTATGCTGCGTTTCGCCTGTGAAGAATCAAAATGACCCATTTCCATGTTAAGTTAAAAACAAAATGCACTATCCACACAAAAAATTATAATAACGTGATCATGAAAGCATGTAAATAGAACCTTGTGCATTTTTCAAAAAATATGTAAATATGAAATAGAACATTTTGAACTTTTCAAAAACCATGTAAATAGACCATTTTGACCCTTTCAAAAATATGTAAATACAATATTTTACGCTTTTCAAAAATATGTAAATAGAATATTTTGCACTTTTCAAAAAGCATGTAAATAGGAAATTTTACATCGTTGAAAAACATGAAAATAGAATATTTTACGCTTTTCAAAAACATGTAAATAGAACAATTTGCACGTTTTAGTAACTTGTGATTAGCGTTGTAAGCATGTATCTGATTTAATGTTTAACTGCCTTTTTTGACATAGCTCATTTCAATTCTAGCACAAAATGGAAATGGGTCACTTTGGTTCTTCATAGACGATTTGATTTTAAAAGTATTTAATGGTTAAAATAATCAACTTACCGAAATCCAACGTGGTAAGTTAGAAATGGCAGTATTTAGATTTGCAGGAGCGTTTGGATATGGGTGGGGAGGCTGAGCTGCCTCATCCGGGAAAATTTTAAAGACCGCACAACTACTGTTATTCGCATCTAGTTCAAAAATGTTTTTTTGTAAAGAGTTGATTCCCATTTTAATAAAATGGAATGAAGCCTTAATGAAGATAAACCCTATAGCACACCACCACCACCAGTAGCCTAATTCTTGCAAGTCTGTATTTTTGGATAAGAAGATCGGCAAACACTATAAAGGTAAAGTTAGTAATAGTTAATTAGATAAGTATTTATTTGTCATTTGTCACCGTCGCCGTCAAAGTCGACCAAAACTAAAAGTCTCTGAAAATCTGCAAATCTGCACTGTGCGTGCACGTGCACAAAATCAGCAAAGTATTTTCCATTGCCGCCTTCCAGTTTGCAGCCAAGTGCCAAGAAATAATTTGAAATATTTCCGCCAATATTTGAACACGAGTTTTTGTTTTATCACACAAATGGCGCTATAGAAATTTTCCACATTTCATGACCCACCCACCTCTTAATGTGTTGTAATTGACATTACGTTAAATGGGGACCTTTTGGGGACCCACCAACGTAACCGATGACGCCATTTGTGTTACCTCCCAATATTGGAATAAAAATAATATATTGGGTACATTTCTATGATGGGGCATCTTGCAAAAATTCTCTTAAAGCTCATTACAATTTTAATTTAAATTGTCTTAATAACAAACAATTTCAACGCGAACTGCCAAATTTAAAACGTAATAAAATTTGAAAAGATAAAATTTACTCAGAGAAAATTACCTAAGGTAAAAGTAGCAACTGGTGATTTTTGGAGAGTCAATTTTTAACATACATACCTACTTAATTACATTATCTGAAAAATTGCAGTATGTATGTAGCTATGATTAAATGTGTCGTATCCAGTGTATCAATAACAGATGTGTTCTTTTTAAACGACTCAGAAACGTTGACAGTTTATCTCAGATTTACTTTATTTCTTTTGTGTTTTTAATCCGAGTTTAGAGGGGAAATGTCCTGCGTTTACTGATTGGCAGGAATGGAATCCAATCTAAACTCGTAACCTATGAAGGACCAAAATGACCCATTTCCAATTTATGCTAGAATTAAAATGAGCCATGTCAAAGAAAAAAATACAGTAAATAAAATACATGCTTACAATGCTAATCCCGAGTTTCTAAAATGAGCAAATTGTTCTATTTACATGTTTTTAAAAAGGTCAAAATATTCTATTTAAGTGTTTTTTGAAAATTTCAAAATGTCCTATTTACATATTTTTAAAAAGACCAAAATGATCAATTTAGGTACATGCTTTTTGACAAGAGCAAAGCAAAATATTCTATTTACTTGTTTTTTGAAAAATGCACAAGGTTCTATTTACATGGTTTCATGAACATGTTATTTTAAATTTTTTGTGTAGATATTGCATTTTGTTTTTGACTAAAACTGGATATGGGTAATTTTGGTTCTTCACAGACGATATGTGCCTAACAATTAGTACTTAACTAAATGCTTGCTACAAATAAAAAAAAACATAAATCGCGAAGCTGAATTACAAATATCAAGGCCACTGTTTTATTCTTTGTTTAGAGGTGATTTCAAAATTCGTGTTATGTAAATTAATTTATATTCATGAATAATTAGGCATACACACATATTAATTCCTTCACACCGGGCGGACTTTGGAGTCAACAATGAGATTATAAAAAAAATACAAATCATTCACCACAATATAGTGTGATGACATGCAAGAACATGTACTTATTTGGCATTCGGTCACAAAAATTAAAAAGTGGGAAATTCTTTTGTCAATAAAATGAGATATGATGATTTGGAGTTGCACAATAAAGAGCAACGTAGCTACGTAAATACAACTACATCACAAACGTTGACATGGAGAGATTGTCTTGGACGGAGACAGCAATAAATGCCAGGAATGTCGAGAGTCAAGTCTTAAGTACTTAAAGCATCAACATAATACTACATAAATTACTAATTTGTACGTAACTAAATAAATATAAAAACTTTCACAAAGATTAATGATATAAAAATTAAGGTATTTCTAAAATACACCAAAAATCTCAAGTATGTAGCAGCGATGTATGTAGATGGTGTATAGCAACTGTAGCAGCGATTCAAACTACTGTATGCATACCATAGTGATTAAAATGCCTTTAGATAACAGCTACAGTTTTTGTATCTCGAATCAAACTAATAAAATAAATACAAGATAAACAGCATTGCAGAAAATTGTGCTTCATCTCTCCACTTAATAGAAAAGTTCAAGTTTCAAAACAATAGGTTGCGGGCATCAGATACACAACGTAAGTATGCTACCAGCTACCACGGAAGATCTAACGCTTCAGCTCAATCCAGTTGTGTCAACGACGACCGTAAGTGGATTACTTGAAGAAGAATCGAATAAAAATCGGAATCGTGGAAGTGACGAAAAGAAGAAGCCAGCTTGTTCTCAAGCTACTCGAACCCATCTGAAAATTCAATAAGGGTCAGAGTTTAGGTATTCAGTCAGCAAAGTTACTTAAGTTATGACTTCTAGTGGCAATTCCATTTAGGATCACACAACTGTCCAACAACAAGCCCAATTCGTACGTAATCAATACAAGCAGTGTGTGACATTGTTTCGAATAAACCGTAGCATGCGTTTGCAGCAGACATTCTGTAATGGGCAATATACAGGGCCGGATAATACGGCGAGCGCATGCAGCCCCCGCTGCTTGAATTTTCTCAAAACATGAAAATGGAACATTTTGCACTTTTCAAAAACATGCAAATAAAAATTTTTGTACATTTCAAAAACATGGAAATAAAACATTTAACACCTTTCTCAAAACATGTAAATAGAACATTGAGCACT
>JAQFZE010000950.1:0-20964 GCA_034695245.1 Dicyrtomina saundersi | reverse complement strand
CCGTCCGTCCGTCCGTCCGTCCGTCTGTCAGAGAAAGTAGCCAAGCGGGACGAGAAGGGAAAGGAAGGAAGGACGGGAGGGAAAGAGGATTTTGGAGACTATATGCTGCTGCGGCAGTCTTTAGCTACTTTTTATTTACCGCTATGTATATTAATTCCTTGCGTTGAGTTCACGTTCTCGAGTCTCTCCAGTAATTTTAATTTAGTAACAGCCCGTGTGTACGTATGCACAAGAACGTGCAAAATTAGGTTTTCTCTTTTTAATTCCTTTACTTTTCACTCTGCCTCTCCTACAACTCGACACTACATTCCCAAATGATGTAAATAGGAAATGCCCATGTCCCTCTAACTCTATATAATATGCTCTTCCTCCTTGGACTTGACAGAATTTCTGACAGAGAGCCGCGAGTCTAGACTCTCTCAACTCCGTCCAAACAGAAAAACCTACTGAATATATATATATATATTGTACATCTTGTACACAGCTTAAGAAAGTCAACGAAAATTAAAGTGGAGAGTGAAAACTTTTCTTGCTCAAAAGTAAAAAAGATATGTATAAGAAATCAGAGTATGTGTGTGGAGTATATTTATGGATTAAATTAAGAAGCTTGGAGCACTTGAAGCACGTGAAGACAAGACAGGAGAGAAATAGAAATTCTATACGACCCTAAATTATATATCCTTTCCTCAAACAACCTTTCCATAAAATTTATATTTCAAAGGAGCCACACTCCAAAATTCAAGCCACGCTTTTAAGTGGAAAGGGAACACAGGGGAAAATATTATTCATCTTCTCTCTCTCTCTGCTCTCTTTTTAGAAATTAGTTGACAAGCACAAATTAAGAGATACGTTGGGAGGAAAGGTATACAGTGTGTACTGTGTAGGCATTTGAAGTTGTTGTAGGCGCACATACAACTTTTAAAATCCACATCCTGAACAACTATATACAAACTCAAAGTATTTAAATCATATAGGCTCTTTTTAAATCGTTTTAAAGATTCTGCTAGAAGTATGACATATAATTTTAATAATTTACATGCTTATTTAATTAATAACAAACAAAAAATAATACAAACTATAAATACCTACTAACAGAACATTAAAAAAATTTATTCAATTTGTATAATGCTTTCCTTTGCTTGGTAGATTAGAAGTTTATATAATATACAGAATAACTAATATCGTTATCGTTATCTTATCTGACCGGGCCAAGCTGATACGCGACAGGATACAATTTTATTTTCATTATAATATTTTATTAATAATCTTAATATTTCGCCACATCGATCTTAGCGTGTCTTTAAAAGTGAGCCGTTGACGACATCGTGCAGTTTCGTAACCAGCTGCTACTATGATACTTTAATTATGCATTACAAAACATTTTACATGCAGTCACGTGGAGCATGTAGCTAGACGCCTGTATTTGAGCCCTGTACTATAAGTCGGAGCCTACATTTAAAAAGTTGCAAAATCTTACAGTGAGGATGTTACCATTCCCTATTACTATTGCTATGCATAATGTACTAGACATTTAGCAGAACACGGAGTATATAGTAGCTTAAAGTCTACTGAAGAAGGGATTATGTCTAGAATTTTTGGGATTCAATCCTGTATGTATTTTAATATAAAATTGTACTACTGTCAAACGTATTGATTTCATACAAAAAAAACTTAGAGTAACTAAAATACAATACATAAAAAAAAATATTTTATTTAAAATTTGCAATTACCTATAATCGCAAGATGAGCCATGATGATGCTGTGAAATGATTCAAAGTTGATTTTCTTTTGAGTTTTTGATTTTTCTGAAGATATTAATTAGGGACAGAAGAGTCGATGAGATGATTTCTAAATTCCTGACCAGAGAAAAGTTTTGTGACTATAGTTTTTGAAGAATATAATATGGAAAGTGTGATCTTGATTCAAAATGACAGCCTTCAAGAAGACAGATGGGAGGAAGATAGGATGTGAGACAGAGATGTGGGGATGTTCTATCGAATATGTAATTGACAAAGTAGGAAAGTTTCCGTCTCGTCTCTGAGCTGAGACGATATGTAAGTGAGCGAGTGAGTGTGTGTGTGTGTGTCTGTCTGTGTGTGTGGTGTTAAGAGTTTCGATTTCAATACAATCTAAATACAATTCCTACCTCACACACACCACCTGAACTTTTCACGATCTGGGCTTGAAGTTCGTCGCCAGTCGCGACCCACTTCCTTTTCTTCCTCTGACACTTTTGACCAACTTCTCTCCTTTCCCCTTTTATTTCTCTCTTCTTTTATAACGATGATCCGCATGTACTTCCCTAAAGCTCAGCTCTTAGCTCGGGACCCTCACTGATCCCTGTACATACCCATGGATGTGCATAGACAAACTCACTGACTCACTCAACTCGACTCCACTATTACTTAGTTTAGTTCACGACATAATCCTCTGAGAATAAGTTGATATAGGCGGAAGTGTACGTTTGGATTTTTATCTTCGCCCTTGAAGACGTTGGACTGTGACAGAGAGATAGAGAGAGAGAGAAAGTGAGGGAAAGTTGAGGGTCTCTCCACGAGCACCTAGATGACGAAGGAGGGGTGTGTGTGAGATACAACTGAATCTTGGTTACACACACACACACTTGCCGTTTCCGTTCTAAATATAATATTAATGTTTGGTTGATTGTAACACTCTTGGGTTTGACTTCCCTCGACGGTCCCAACTAACTTCTTTCCACGCTTTTCTCCAAACAAAAATATTCTCAACTTTTTCCTCTTTTTCTTCTTCTTCTTTTTCTCCTACTTTTCTCAATAAAAAAAAATCCTCTAATTTTCCCCGTGAAATCCGGGCAGGCGAAGATGGACGAGATTGAGAGTATGTAGTTTGGAAGTTATTGGAGAGAAAGTCACGGCGGGCGTCAGCAGGTTGAGGAAGAAGGAATGAAGTAAAGTGAAATTTTTTTAGTTGGATGTCTGAGTAAAAGGTAGACGTGACGTTAACTAAATCCAAGTGCTGAGTCTGGAATATCAAAACTTGGGAAGGAAGGTGTGTGTGTTTGTATATATATATATAGAGCCGGAGAGCCGTTGCCGTTGTGTAGAGTTATAAATGGAGGGAAGGGTGGTTAGAAGTGCAGAATGGAGATATCAAGTATCCAAATCGAATGGAGGGAAATCGGAAATGTGTGCAGTGGGAATGAATATTAGACTCTGGAACGGGAGCCCGCTTTTGTACTACTACTCGCACATAGCTCGACCCTCGTCATTGGCCATTTGTCGAGACTCCTTGGGAGAGAATGCTTCTTGGCAGAGACGGGGAGAAAGTAGTGATGGTGGGACGACAGGGCGACAATGTTGGTCGAGAGGAGAGAGAGAGAGAGAGAGACGAGAACACGGAACAGATTTCGTCAAATCAGATCCCCAGTGATCCGGAAACGTGTGTATGAAACTCCCAGGATATAACTATGTCTAACCTATGTATTTTATTACGTTCCCCGTCTGTTTACTTTTATTCCGGAATCCTGAAACACGAATCAATTGTAACTTGAGAAGTTCCTATTCCCACTGAAACTTATAAGTTTGTATGTGTGGAGTCTGGAGCTATATCAAGATTTGATATATCATGTATAGAGGTCTATATGCTCTCTCTCTCCTTCTTCTTCTTCTGGGGCCTCCTGTCCGTAATTGTATTTGAAAATCCGGGTTGCGGTGCATATCTCCATCATTACAGAGAGGAATGGAGAAAGCCCTTTCACTTCCAACGAATTAAACGTCAACAATATTTTTCATTTGATGAAACTTTGGTAAGGATTTTTTTTGTACCTTTGGAAAAAAAACTCATAATAAAATGTCTATTAAATAATGTATACGGATGTCGGATGTGTTTGGCGCGGTGTGTGGATGTAGGGACTGCTGCTATGGCCCCACTGGTACTCGGGACTCTTGTCTCTTGTCCACGTTGCTATCTGTGTGAGTGTAATATTGCTGACTAAGTTAGATGAGGATGACCGGAGGACCAACTGTGTTCTGTTTGTTTTGACATGTACAAGACGTTGAAAAATACAAGTCTCGTCCTCTGTGTCTCTCTCTCTGTTGGCTTCAGGATGTTTATATACTTTTTTGTAGTCTGAGGCGAAGATAGGCAGAGTTGTGTAGTCAGTTGAATTTGGAAGACAGAACTGAAGGAGGGAGAACTGAAGCTCCTGACCTGCTGGATAGTAGAATCCTTCTTGCAAGTGAAATGGTGAGAGTTCCAGTTTCAGAGCTTGGGAAAATCCAGTTTTGTCTGCAGTTCGGAGAGCGCCGAGTGAACAGCAAACTGTGTGTCTCTCCAACTGTGATGAGACTCAACTTGAAACTGAACTCAAGTGGAAAGATAGTGTAGAACTATATGTGATCCGACTCAATGCGACTAACTACCAGCAACCACCAGGACTGCCACTGCCACTGCCACTGCCACTGCCGCTACCACCACTCCTGTCCTCCCTCTCTCCACTGTACTCCCAGAGTTGGCTCAAGCTTCCACTTTCTCCTTTCTCCTTACTACTCCCACAATTCCCCCAGTACTTTCTCCGGCACTCCACTCACTCCTCTCGCATGCTGCATGGACGAGGATGATGTGATCCTTGCTTCATACTCATATACGCACAAAAATATCCTCACATACTTTCCTACGTTCCCAGTGGCAGTCGTCGTCGTCGTAGTCGTCGTAGTCGTAGTCGTCGTTGTCGGCAGAGCAGCTAACACAGAACAGAACTTTATACCTACGGCTAAATCCAAAATATCCCAACATCCCAAGCAATGTTCCCTACTCGTAATTTCAAGCATGAAACAAACAACAGCTTGCTCTTCAAATTTTTTGTCTACGTACTACATATGAGCCTTCTATATTCAACTTAGAATCTGCGTTTTTTATTCTTTCCCTTAGACGTGGGAATTATGTGAATATAATGACGAGCACTTTGACTGGTATGACACCTCTCCCCCTCTGAGCCCCAACTGTACGCATCGCACACATGGACGACTCAATGCACTTTCCCTGGGTATCTCTGTAATTGCTATGTATGACTGAATTGCGTTTGTATGTACGGATACGTCCGTATGAGTGTGTGTGTGTGTGTGGAGGAGACGGACTAGAACGAAGGAGAAAGTCTTGACTGTATCTGTATTGGAATGGGGAATGGGGAATGGGAAGGAGTGACATGTCTTGGCTTCTGAGGGTGTCCAAAACTTAGGTTCGAGTAAGAAACTTCAACTTCAGGGAAAATAATGAATAGCTTATTCAGTGCTTACTAGCTTAGTGTGTCTCATGTTCCCGATTACAACTTTACCCCATGGACTCAGTCCCAATCTACATCTCGGCAGTCTTCCTCTCCCCTCCTCCTCCTCCTCTTCATAATCTGCATGAAAAAAATTGGCAAAGTGCTCATAATCTTTTAGTATTACAACGTTCAATTCCGAGCTCTATAATGTTTAGTGTATGTATGTGAGGAGTGAGTATAGATAGAGGATACAGCAGAGTCGTCGTCGTCGTCTTCGTCGTCGTGAGGCCTTCCACATTACATTCCTTCACTTGCTTTGTCTGTCTGCTGACTTGAAAGCTTTTTCAAATTTTCTATAATTTACGGTCACTGACTCTCCCACTACTTATAGAAAGTAGCTGGAAGAACTTTCTCCTCCGGAATCAGTCCTCCAGCTGAAGGAAATATTGCTTTGGCTCTCCTTACGGACACTCGAATTGAGAGAGGAGAAACGTAAGTTGGACAAAAAGTACATGGGACATGAGAGATACAGAGACAGAGACGAAATGTGTACCTGATTGCAGTTTCAACATCACTTTCCCCATTTATGTTCTCATTGTGTAACTTTAGAGGATTGCTGTGGGTTGCACACGAGGAGTCTTAAGAAAATGAGTCAAAATTACGGTTTTCAAGTGTACACGAGCTTTATTTTATCCTCTGAATGCAGATTCAACATTGTAACTCGAGGGGAATGGAGCTTCCTCTCCTTCTGTCTCTTAACTCCCAAACTCTCTCTCTCTCTCCGCTTCCTGGGCTCCAAGAATTAAATATTATAGAGTTATATCCCGATGCGACCATGTCTGCTTATGTGAATTATTTACTTACACTGACCATTCCCTCCACTCAAGCCGTGCATAAAATTTCTTTCATTCCCTCTGTTTCGTACCCTCGAAAAAAAATGGATGACTTCCTACAGTCAGTACAGTTTGTTCATGGACAGGTACAGCAGGGACCAGGACGTGGAAGACATACTGCGTACGAGTTCAGACTGCAGTATCATTTGTATATACCTACATATGCACAATTTGTTACAATTTTGAAATACTTAACCGATTCCAACGACGAGTGCTACACCAATTTTAAGCTGTTGAAATCCGGTAAGAAAAATCCGGTATTTTCAAAATTGAAATCTGGCTGTCATTTCTTTCAAAACATTTCGAAAGCCGTTAAGTTTTTACTCGTCACACGATAATAATGAGATTCTGCAAATCATTACCGTTCGAATGGTGTATCATTTGTGTGCATACTCACAGTAACTAAAATGACTAATTTTGGATTTGGCGGGAAATTCAAATTCACTTGATTTAAATTATATGCAATATTATTATAATATGATTTAATTAGCACACTGCAACCTCCCAGTTGTTACGACTGCCAATATATGACTGCCGGGAAAACTCCACGGCTTTAGACCTTGTTTTGAGTAGGCGTATAGATGCTTTGGATTTACAATGACATGAACTGAGTCAGTTGATTTTCATATAATTAAACAACTACCGAGTACTTACATACGTAACTCATGATAAAGTGGATGTCATCTCATACCGCCAATACCTTCCTATACTCTAGAGTCTGTAGTAAGATTAATTAATAAGAATAGGATTAAAGCTGAATGGCTACTTAATTTCTGTCTATTTTAGACTTCTAGATGCCTAAATACATGTGGAGTGGACGACAGCTTAGTTGTCATGCTTAAAATACAAATAATATGACAAGATTATTATACTATTACTGATAAGGCAGACAAGGTTGCCCCTAGATTCAGTGATTAATTTCCATACCCTACAGTCATATCTTTAGCACATAATATATGTATGGCTCTAATTTATTTCTACGAACCGCAAATATCCGATTAATCCCCCTGGAAACTAATAACTTAATCGTCCGAGACATCCGGTAACTAATTGAGCACCGGGAATTAATCGGGGATTTAGTACACTTTATAAATATTGAACGAAATCAAACCCTACACTTCTTAGGGTTTGAAGTGAGTTTGAAAAACCTGTTAAGAAAAAAGATTAATTTTGACGGGAATTTTTTTTTTAAATCAATCTTTTTCATATAAAAATTGATTACAAAAATGTCGCAGTACACAGCTTTCTTTCTGGTAGTTACTGCTGCTAACACATGATTAGAAATGAATTCAAAGAGTGATATGTATGAATTGAATGAAATCAAGTAGGTAATCATAATTCATGAGTTCTGGAATCAAAATACTAAAGCTGTTGCGGGTTGAATTGAACTGTTTGAATATTTGTGTGGTTATTTCTGAGGCCTCGCAGAGGAAATCCTATAGCCGTTAAACCGTTGAGTTGAAACTGAAGCTGAACCAAGTGGGCTGTCAAACCCTGTGATGTTAAAAGTCATTTAGTGGCTTAGAAAATGTTAAAGATGAGAGATTCTTTTGAACTCGAGGAGTAAACAAGAACAAAAGGACTGGATTTTGGAATTTGGATGATATTTCTTGTAATTCAGATGGAAGCTAACACCATAAATCAGACATGAAAAAGAGCTCAATAGAAATTCCAAATGATGCACACACACACATACAGAATACACACACACTGCGGGAGCTGGAGGGAGCAAGAATAGTATTTAAGTACCTACCTACCTAAGTAGGTATTTGTAATATACTGGAATAAATCCATTTCTAGAGGAGGAGGAGGAGGAAGTAGCTACGAGGCAGTAGTATCTGCACAAGGATAAACGCACAAAGAAGATTATATTATATGCTTTGCGAGAGTTAGCTAGCTTATAATAGGTTGGAAATGGAAATGCAATAGGGTATTAGAAGGATTATTTCAGGATCTTAGCTACTCTGTGGTTACCAACCACACTTCACTCCACGTCCTCGCTCCCCCGAACCTGGAACCAACGATCTTAATCATGTACAGTGTAACACTCACTCTCATTTCATTTTCATCCTCTATGTGTATATACTGCCTGAGCAAATAAAGAACAATTCAAGTAATACATTTTGAGAGAGAGAGAGAGAGCAGGACGGAAGGCAGTGGGATCACAATCACTCCAGCAGCAGCACTCCACTGTCGTCTCCAAATGAAAATGAAATATATAATACTGACGATGAGAGCTCGGCATGAATTCTTGTTCTACATCAAGTATCAAGTATCGATCATATCTACAACCCACGGGGTGTATTTCTCTTGACTAGAACTTGACATGACAAAAAATTTCGAGTCAACGAAATCAGGGAGTATAAATATACATACTACGTTAAGATTAGTAATAGTGAAAGGCAAGATGCTATTAACAGTTACTGTAACTACTAAGGTACACAGTGGTGAGTTTTAACTTCTAGTTTTTTTTCCACTCCTTCTTCCTCTATATATGAACATATAACACAATGGACATATGGACAAAATTCGGGTCTTGAAAATCATGTCAATATTATTATTACAAGCACCAGTTTTATTTCACATTTTGAAATACAACATTTATTTAGCGTGAATACTTACTATTTTGTTAATTATATATATATACCTATGCATGTAGGTAGTTATACTTCTGATTGAAATGTCGTTCAAATGCGTTTTTTCTTTTTATATTTTCTTGACACATAATTTTAAAATTCAAAACGCTCATTAATTATTATATCGTCAACGCTATATCCACACAGAGTAGCATTTTACTAAATTTATCTACATATAATATATCATACTAATATATTCATTGTGCTCTTTACTTTTACCATTAATGTAATTATAGTAATTATACACCATCTACGAAAATGGCATTTTTCTATAACATTCAATGTTAATTTGAATGGAGTTTCCATGTATTAGTAGTATATATGTAGAAGGACTTCTAAGTTGGCGTAGACGTGTATGTATAAAATCATTGTTTATTTCCACACAATGCTAACAAGTAAGTAATACATTAATTGGCGTTCCGAATATCATACCAACACTATCGACGACTATACACTCTCACTAGGTAATCTACACAATCAGCTTCTTGGCTGACAAACGTATACCTCCCTAACTTTATTACGTACCTATGTAAGTACCAGCATAGTTTTATTGTTCAATTGTAGATAATATATTTTATATATTTTACGATGACTCCTTTTATTATAGACGAGAAGCTATTGTAGATCACGTAAACAGGAAGGGTGTAAGACTATTTACATTTGACTCTTAAACAGTAATGTTGATAATAATATAAAAACTTTGAAGGAAAATTCAATGAATTTATTTTTATATAAACATCAATACGTATTCTACGCAGTGACAAAAAAAATTACTGATCACAAATTACAAAAATTATCCCAATTTAACTGTATATAACTATATATATTTTTTTTAAATAATTCTCATTGGACTGTGTGATTTGGGTTTCCATTGCTATGCGTAGAAGCGTAGATATGTGAAGGAAAATAAACACATACTTTAATTAATTCTGGTACACTTCCACTCCATGACAGACCTTTGAAACCTCTCTAGCCATCCTCCAACGTTAAGTAACGAAATTTTCCGTGATGCTCTTAATATTTGGCAATAAATGATTAAAGCAGACATGAGGTCAATAACCTCTGTTTTACTTTGGGCTCATACAAATAAAGCAATGGGAGTCTACAGGCTATATAATTATTAACTTGATTTTGATATTCATAGCACAAAGGTAGTGTGATAATTAAAATGCAATATTCCATCCAAATAATCTACGCTTCAATAAATATTGTTTTCAATATTAAATGATTTGAGTATACAAAGGCTGGTCTAAATAATCTAGTGACATTCAATTGGTAAGTAAAAATGGGAATGACCACTAAAAGTGTGAATGAACAATGAGACTAAGTACATGGTATCTCCCACTATGAAAAGGGTAAGAGTGGAACAATAAAATATTGCTAGGAAACGTAACTAAACTATACATAATTATACCGGTACCGGTACGGGGTATTACTCAATTGTTGAAATGGTATGATAAACGGAACTACTCTGCATGTAGAAAAATACGACGATAGCTTTTAGCTTTTATAGATTAATGTATGAATCACTTTGAATTGCTGGGAAAAAAATTGAGCTAGCTTTGGAAATTTCTTCTGATTTTTTTTTTCATCTGTATAATTATATATTTTTTCTCCTTCTCCTAAAAATATGATATTCATAATACATTTTACAAGCAGAATCATTTGCGAAATTCAATTTAACACTAATGAACAACGAGAAGACAATTAACCAGTAATGTGAGTAAATACGCAAAGTTTATATTTTTTCCTTGAGAATGTTTATCACTAAAAATACAGAATACAATCAACATTTTCATTGTATTAAGTTATAATAGTAACTTTTTCTAGTTTTATCTTATATAGTGTCGAAGTACATACGTATACAGATGTTCAAGAAATTTGTTTTTTTTATCTAAATATAACCATTAGTTCATAATCCCGAAAACAACGTTGACACATGCTCATTTTACAGGTTTCAAACAAATTAACTTAAGCATCTAAACCCATGAATTTTTTCCCCTAATCATTCATCATTCACATCTTGACGTTTTTTTAAAATATACCTATAACAATATTATATATAATCACAAATCACAATTATTGTAAACTGTGATTTTTTCAACTCACATTTTACGTTGACTGATTAAAAGTAATAATTATTATTTATTATATTAATACCTTTAACAATGCAATATACATTCCTAATTATTTACATTGACTCAATACAGCTACCTACACTTACTTAATAACATTACTAATAATTATGGTTTACTTATATAGCAATCGAAATAAGGTTTTAGTAATAAAAAACATTCTAACGTTATTATTAGATAATAAGAGGCTAAAAGTTAAACAAGTGGTTTTTTTGTGGAACGACAATGCCGTCATACATTGTCTAAAAATAACAACATTGTACTGGTAAACACATCGCTTTTAAATTAAATACAAGAGTTATGTGTGTAAGTTAAATACAAATAAACCGTAAGGAGTAATAAGACAGCTAAATGAAAGTCAATTTCAGAACCAAAAACAATGTTGAACGTGCACTGAGCTTGTTTTTGGCTACTATCCTGCAAGCATTTCCACAATACCTTAGAATCATTAACTTAAAGCCTATAAATTGAAGCTGGTACATACAATGTAACCAAGTAGAGTGAAATAAACTGATATACAGTCAAAAAATTAACATTAGAAAGTCGATTTTTGGTACTTTGTATTTAAATTAAACTAAAGCAGTCGAAAAAAAAATGGAAGTATGTTCATTAAGTTCAACTATAAATACTAGTAATTACATGAAATGTCCATCTACCATACGAAGGGAAGGATACGTGGGCATCACAGTGTCAAAATTTAGGTGAAGTTACTCTTGTAGATGTTATTAGTTTTTGGTGAATTTACAAAAATGTGAACACTTAGAAATATGTACCACGATTACTACAACGATAAGTTTTCATTCTTCAACGCAGCTGTTACTTAAGTCTGTAGTAACAGATCATAATAGCTCACGTTTGTTTTCTCATGCACTATTCACATCATAATTAGGAATTTTAAATACCGTTACTATTCTCAAGCCTGGCCACATTTTACTAACTATAAAAAACAAGGACCTGGCTGGAAACTCGCGGCATTACTAAAAAACTCACTACTGCATCTCCTGAGTGCCCTAATACATGAAATAATTCCGTTCAAAATTTTTAATAGTTTATATTACAACTAATTCGATTAAGGGCTGAAAAGTTGAAAGAAAATCCAATTTAATCAAGTCATATACACATTATGTAAAATTAAAATAAGTCAGAAATAAAGAAAACATAAAACGTTAAGGGCACGCGTTATCATTTAGAGTTTTAACCATGCGTGTATCAAGACTTAATGCAGTGTAAAAGCTCAATGGCAATTGGGTGTTATAATGAGATACTGAGTACCCTTACAATCCCGATAAATTAGTCAATGTTGTGTACAGACTATGATAGTCCATTTTGTGGTATTGGGGTGAAATAGGGTAGGAGGGGAACAAGCCTAATGTTCACATCAGACATGAACAATCTATTTGTCTGTGAGAGTCCACAGGTAATGAACTCGATCGTTCTTTCACGCTGTATTGTACTATTATAAGTGTCATTTACACACATTCAGTTTTTTTCTATTTCAAGTTTTGTTAAAGAATTAAACAAAAACAAACCCCAGTCTAATAAACTACAGCTAGTGTCAATAAAACATCGGGCATGTTTACTTTCTTCTTACAGAATAATAGTCAGATATATCAATGATACATGTATAATTATATATTTATAGATATAGCATCAAAAACTAACTCTAAACCTAATTTGCAAGAAAGGACTACAATATTGCTAAAGCATCCATTTTATTTGTTCTAAAACAAAACTTTCGACATGTTAAAAATTTCGTAAGCCTGACCTACCTAAACTCTTGACAAGTGATAGGTACGACTGTGTTAAGGGTTCATTTTAATAATATACATAACATTAATTACAATTATTTTTGACTTTCTTGCTTGAGATTTAAATATTTCTTAATAAATAGTTTTATCAAGTACTCCGTATGTAAACTACTGTACACAGCCAGGAATACAACTAACGCAATCAGATTGTATTCGTTCACTAATATTGAAATTTGTCAGAGAATGTGTACGGAACAAAAAAGCATTACGAAACGACAAAATGCGCTTCACGCAATTATGTTTAACTTAATTTGCAGTAAATCTCATCAGAATTCATCCGCAATTTAGATAAGTAGTAAAATTAAACTTTCATCCTTTTGCTAGATGTGTTACTAGTATGGGAATTACTGCTAGGAGATGAAGAACCCCTTCCTTTGTTACTACCGCCATCGCTAACTTGATCCTCTGACTCATCACCATTCTCATCTTCACTACGGTTAAGAGTTGATGGTCTCTTTCGATGGTCTAAAGAACCACCATTACTACTAACATGACCATTTCCATTACTGCTGTCCCCAAAAAAGGACTGACTTGAGTGTAAGCTTGTACTATAATTATTGTTCTCATTGTTGCTGCTACTAGTGCTGTTGTTCCCCAATTTACTACTACTATTGTTACAACCCACGTTGCTCATAACAAGAGCCTCTGTGATGATTCTCTCCATGGTGAAAGTTTGATAATCAGGATTGTTGGCAAACATGGAACGAGGACCACTGCTAGCACTTGTATTATTAGCATTATTATTTGCATTATTATTATGATTAGCAGCGGTGGTATTATTCGCACTGACTGGTACATTCTGATGACTCGCATTACTATTACTAGTACTAGTCCCGTTACTGAGCTGAACAGAGATGTTCTGAGAGCTCTTAGTTGTGCTGGTATGAGATGAACTTGAGTCGACACTTGAGCTCTTGGTATTCGTCGTTGCTGCATTTGCTGTTGTCGGTAATGGCGGAGAAGGCGGCACTGAGCCGTTAGCGGAATTTTTTTCTGTCGAATTACTTGACGACGTTTTAATCGGTAAATAGAATCCAGCAGGGGGTGCTCCGCTATTCGAAGCTGACTGCCCAGCTGCGTAATGTCCCTGATTTCTGCAAGTCAAATAAAAATTGCGATTTAATAAGTGATTGTTTTTAAATACTGATAGTTGCCGTTAGTGGAGTCACTAGAACTATTTGAAAATACTAATAAAACCATTACTAAAGCATACGAAAATACCTCCGAAGATTAAAAAATGCTATATTGAACACGAAAGATTTTACCCAAAATTTTGAGGAGTTCGCACAATAATTGTTTGTCCTTGAGGTGTAATCATTTCTTCATCTTGCCTTAACAGAACGATAGTGCCTGCACCACCAACATTCAGCACTGATTTAGTCGTCACATCCGTTCCATTGAGAGTTACGTGCTGAGATGAAGATCCGTTAGCTGCTGAAGAGCCGTTGGTACTACTGCTGACATAATGAGAAGGGATAATATGATGAGGCTGTCCCATGGCTATCACGGTACCTTGTTTAGGCATACCCCCGATTATCACTGTATTTACGGTTCCTTGAAAGCCCAAAACAAAACAATGTAAACACTGCATCGTTAGTAGCTAACTACTTCATTAATTCGCTACTCGAAAGAATACGCTCCTGTAATAGTAGGTGTGTTACCTTGTTTAGGAGATCCTGGAGCAGATTGGCTCACTTTTCCATTCTGATTTACATGTTGATGTGCATGAAGCGAGAGAGAAGTGTTATGGGTACTTTGAGGGCCAACACCATCTGAGTATTCTGCACTTGGTGACCCTTCTCTTGATAAACTGTCTGGCGTAGCCAAACCTCCCATATGTGTTGGTGAAGCCGGGGCACTTCTAACGGAATAAAGCAAGCAGAAACATTAAAATCCCGATGTATTTAGATATTTATACTTTAATTTCCTGTACCTACTCAATTGTAATGTGTTTACAACTTTTGTAGTGATCGTATATGTAAAATATTACCTCGTAGACAGAGCAAACGGAGCCCGGAAACATGGTACACCACGCTGCCGTCGTCTTCTGAAAGCTTGATCGATAAGTTTGGCTTCAGACTGAGGATCAATGCGCCAAAAGGATCCTTTGCCAGGTTCTTCTTGTGACCGAGGCACTTTGATAAAATATCGGTTCAAGGACAAATTATGCCGAATCGAATTCTGTAAATAATTAGTAACCATAAAAACTTACTTCAGCACAATTTACAAGTTATGAGAAAACAAGGTTCAAAATTCTTGACTACTAATCCTCTTCACACCCTTTCTTTAATGTAATCTGAGCATACTAATAAATCGTCTTTTGCTAATACACTACGTCCAATTTCTAATTTCAAGGAGCCTTAAAATTTTCTTTTTAGTTAAAATCGTAAACGTACAGCAATTACGAAATTTAGTACAATAAAGTTAAAACTACAGGACCTATTGAATCTCATCATACACCTTAAGTTTGGATTTTTGAACTGTATAATAACAATGTAAATATAACAGAAGCACGTTAGCTAAATACAATTTGTAGTCAAAATTAAAAATCTCTAACAGAACTAGGTACAAAAACTTATGCCCGCATTAATCCAACCATACATGTATTTTTCATACTAAGCATATTATAATTGCTGAATTAAAAATGAATCTACTTACTTGCCACCCTTTATCAGCGGTTCGATAATATGGATAATTTTTGGTAATGTAAGAATATATTCCACTAAGAGTCAGCTGGTGATCTGGGGTGGAAGCGATAGCTTGAACAATCAGTTGTGCATAAGAAAATGGAGGTTTTCCATCATCCTGAAAGAAACAATTCATATTACATTAAATAGAAGTACCAACATACTAGTCGCCATTTATAAATGGCATTTTATAACTCTAAACTAACTACAGCAGCTCAAATACTCAGCAAGTAAAGAAGAGGTAACTAACTTTATGTGGACTGCCAGGATCGAGAATACTTAGAGGTGTGGTTAAAGCATTGCCCATATTGTTACAACTACTAGAGGCGGCGACGACGGGCTGAGGGTTAACGGAATTACTTAATGGATTAGCACCCCGTGGGGTACTTCTTCCATTTTGATAATTCAAAGTAAGCGTGGAAGTACTGGAAAGAGTGGTGTGTAAGGAAAAAGGTACTGAACTAGGAGAGTTAAACCCGCTGAACATATGCCCCGTCAACCCATTGCTACTACTGTGCGGCACCATAATATACGTCGAGCCCACCTGCACAATACAACAAGAACATTCCAAAACTAGATGCTTGAGTACAACAAGCAAGCAAATAATAGCTTTACCTCGAATAATTAAAATAGCAGACATGTATGACCCATATTAAACTATGACTGCAGATACTTAGAACATGTCTTTGCCCGAATAGGAAAGCAAGCAACGAAGTGCCTTCTAGTTCTACCATTGGTGATTACAGTGAACAATTATCACATTTATTGGCAAATTCAGTGAATCACCAGGGGGGAAATAATCCCAGTGGACGTAAACTTTAGAGGTAGCTTAAAAAGACTAAAAAATATTACGAAAGTTGGAGCAAGCAGTAAGATAAAACAAAGTGCATTTCCATATAACCAACAAAATTAAAGTGTTGAGAACATTTGTAGCAGAAGCAATTATTACACATAAGCAAATTTTTACTCTCCACTATACGCAACTCAAATGGCTTCATATAAATACTTAAAATTGAATAGTTAAATACTAGATAATATAATGTGGTTGCCCAGTTAAATAAAATTTAAACGATTAATTGCGATCTACTGCAAAAATGTATAGTTTAAGGTTAATATACGAATGAAAATTATACTGTTATACATAAATATAGCCGTATTCGACCAGTTTAGTTTAGGCTTTCTTACTACTGCACAGTACGATTACCATGGTGTTTTATATTGAATAGTATATAATTGCAGACACATAAGCACATTAAGATGATATAACCTTAAAGACACTTACGTCATGCTTGTCTTGGTGTGCATGGGATCGTGCGGTCGTCACTGCTTGGTAAACCATTTGAAGATCCGCACCAATATTTCTCCTAGACGAACCGCTTCCTGGACTAGCTGGACATGAGTTTGGAACACTGATAGAGGAAAAAATAATTTGTAACGATTACGTGTGGGTTTTAACTACCACAATTCACGTAAGTGACGACTATATATGGTAGAAATCGCTTAAAGCCGTTTGGAAGACAATATTTGATGTCAAAACAGAACACTCGGAAATTTTAAATTGAAACATAATTTTACAAAAGTCAATATCTTACCTGATTGTTCCCGTGGGTGATGGGAACGGACTATAATTAGATGATTCAACGGAATCAGGAATATTAATTTTTAGCGGAGCGACTGACTGATGAGGATGGTGTGAGTTCTTACTACCGTGGGCAGAGGAAACAGCTGGCGTATTCGAAGAGATTAAATGCACTGGTCGGGTTGACAGTGTGACACTGACCGTGTTACTAATATTGGTGCTGATGCCTCCACGAGCATCGTCACTGACTAAAGTATACGTAGGATTGACGTTACTATTTCTTACGTGGACATTTGTTGAACAGTTTAATGGGGCTTCTCCAGACATGATAATCGTTTCACCATTAGGACTTGCTTGATTAAATTCATGCTTTATGTGACTCGGTGGTGTTGTTGGTAAACTATGTGCGTCTCGTTTGAATGAACTTGAGGGATTGTTTGGGAATAAAAATGGTGACAACTTATGTGGCTGGTGATTGTTGTAATAGTCTGAAGTAGCTGTTGCGCTACTATCTAAAGAATCATCTTCACCACTATCTGGATGTACTAAGGATTCAAAATTAATTCGAAAGGTGGTGGAGGGGAAACGAAATACACACCGTTTTGGCAGTGGAGCAGGGAACGGACCCTTCCGTTGAAAAATACCGTCCACAAATACACCATTCTTTCCCAAGCAAGACATGTAGAAGTTAGGTTCTTCGTATCGAATTTCTATATGTCGGCGAGATATGAATGATGAATTCCCCATATTAACATCGACGGTTCCGGAGGAAGAGTTCCTTCCGATTGTGACTTTTTTGGTTCTAATAAGATGCTCGAAGTCTCGTGTTTCTAGACGAGCGATAGGTTGTTTCAGAATCATGTCCGATGTCCAACTAGCACGTCTGGGAGATGCAGGGGATGACTTCAGAGCCAACAGAGCTAAAGCGTCGTTCTCCACGCTGCTCATCGTTCCAATAGAAGACAGGGACATCTGAAAGAAAAATTATTCCATCCATTTTAGTAAACATTTACTGAGTTTTGATCAAGTAATGATGTGGCAAAGTTTATCGAAAAAATCCTGATACATTAAAATAGCTTTATTAGTAAGGAACTGTTGAATATAATTACGTTTTACCCAACAATCATTCAACATATTCAACTTAATTTCCTTACAAATGGTTCATTTATACAGCAACAGCACTACAATTACACCTACACCATATAATTTTAACTCATCCTATTAAAACACGCTCAGCGGTGTTACACGAAATCGGATATTTTCACACTCCGCATTAAAAGACTTAATGGTACATACGATGTGCAATGATTCCCAAAATAAAAGGGATAAAATGCATTATATTTTTGCAAACCCTTTATTTCAAGAACCCCGCATTTGACTAATTTTACTTGAAAGGAACAGAATTGTACGCATAATGAATTTGATTTTAGTAGTAGCCTATACTTCCGAAACTTTTAACTTTTTAACTCTCAGGGATCCATTTGTTTTAAGTAACCTAAAACGACCCAATATACATCTATTTTGAAAGAATAACTCAGTTACACAACTGTTTTGTTAGCCTGAAGTTAGCGAAGCTCCTAAAAGCTATCTGAAGTCATATTTACATCATTTAATGCATGCCGCTTTTGATGATTCAAGTAGCTTTAAAAATGAAAAACGAAAACTACATCTATTGTTTAGTACTACTCATTTGCTGAGGCACTTTTAAAAAATGAGTGAGCTAAAATCATGTATTCAACCAGTTGTATTTAAATTAAAACACCCAGCTCCATACATTTCGGAGTTAGATAAAATTTAGATAGTTCCCCTCAGACCCTATTTATTAATTTAAAAACTGATCAAACCATGCAATAATAATACTAACGATAATTACAATTGTCGCACTGTCGTTAACTCAGTACTTCCGCGGTCGGTACTATGTTTGGTAGGTAGTTTGGTTTGGGGTATAAGTAGTTGAAGTTAACTCCCTGGGAATAATAAGTAAATTTATCACATCCAACATCACAACGATAACTCATGAATGAGAATTCTGAAGACCACAAGTTTAAGTTAAAACAATATATATTTGTTGTGTATGTATGCAGTATACATACAATAACTGTGTAGTAACTAGAATTGGAAGCTAGTCCGGGAAAAAACCCTAGCTTTCAATTTTCCATCCGCCAATTACTACTTGTGTAAACTTGTTGTTATATTTTTATATTAGTTAACTTACTATTGATTTTTTTTTCACAGACAACAGAGACTGATGAGACACGTTGTTGTGTTCTGCACGGTTCGGTGTGTAGTATACTCCTTATTTTTTTGTTTGTATTCATACACCAATTCACTGGGTCACTACCACATATCCAAAAATTCCGTATTCCGGGTATAATAGAGTCACAACTATTATTTATGTACTATTAAGGGTTTTGGCTATTGTAACAATTAACAATCTTGCCTGGATTTGTCATCTATATTGTTTATTTAGTTGATGTTGGTTGAAAACTGAACGACCGGAGGACACACAGGTTAATAAGACATTAAACTTTTGTAATTGGGAGAAGCTATTCTGGAGTTGTTGTTTTGATGTGGTGCAGAGACAGAGACAGACTGATATGTTTTGCATAAGGGAATCAAAATTCGTTCGGGCGGTCGGTCGGTCGGTCGACAATGTGTCTGTGTCTATTGAAGATGCCTAATTACGAATACCATGAGGCAGAATAATGAAGTGTGCTCACACATAGTAACAGAGAAGATCACCTGAGCCGGCCATGAAGAGTGAAGAGCCGATTGGAAAATCACGCATGAGGCAGCACAGCACACACAAACAAGAGACGATTATTCAACCCAACAAGAGGCAACAGAGCAGTAGGCAGGCAGGCTAGAAAAGTAGTAGTAGGCAGGCAGACAAACACACTATAGAACACTTGATATACTACTAGTGGAACCAAACCAGAAGAACTCGTACAAGTCTCCCTCCACAACTCCAAGTTCCAAGTGAATGCAGTCTGTCTGCTCTCCCTCCGCTCAGCATTCACCACTCGCTATCATACACACACTCCACTCGTTCCTATAACTTCCCGTCCTCCGTCCGTATTCCCTATTATATCAAATGGCATGAAAGAAGGAAAAGAACCATCCAAAAAAAAATACTTTGCTTTAGCTATAGCAGCAATACGAGTAATAACGAAGGAACTACCTTAAACCACACAGTTGAATTGGGAAGTTGAGTAAAAGTTGGTTCGTACGCTACTAATATGTGTATATGGTTTGGAGCCCCAGCTTGAACTGAAACCAGTTATAGGTAGTTACGGGCCTTGTATAGTCTAATAATTCTCAACTCAAAGGTGCATAATAATAATAGTATATAGAAGGAGCCGGAGTGTGTGTGGACTCGTACTTGCAATAGTGAAGAAGAAGAAGAAGAGACGAGCTTGGAGAGGCAGAGTTGAGCAAGAGGACGGAGGAGATGAAGAATAGAGGCGAATAGGCCAGGCAATAGGCATGACCAAATACCCAAGGAACGCATACACAACAACAGAGGCAGAGAGTGAAATACACACACACAACACTGACTGGATCTGGATAGATACCCAAATAATCACTCCTTCTCTTCCTTCACGACTCACGGACTCATCCAGACAAAATGTAAACAAGACCCAAAGCTGAGCAGAGTAGACGAGAAGAGAAATAGCAGGAGATACGTACACGGCTCCACATCTCATAACAAATACAGTGCAGACACACAACAGAGTACACACACACACACACGGAACAGTGCTCTAGCCAGTATAGTACCTACTACCAGTATTTTTGAATCTTCTCAGGATTTGCTAGTATAGAGTAGTCAAGTGAGTAGATTCTAGATTCACTTTACTATTCGCATGCCAGAGTGAGAGCCAGAGCCAGCCAAGAGCCAGCAAGAGCAACCATTCCCTTGTAGTAACTCGCACACAATATTATTATTATCATACCTACTCACTTACTCCTATAATGTAGGTA
>JAQFZE010000949.1:0-20965 GCA_034695245.1 Dicyrtomina saundersi | reverse complement strand
AGGGGGCGGACGGTTTGCCTGAGGGGCGCGTTGTTCCTGCACCATCAACTTAATGCTTCTCCCAGCTCCATCCGTCCACCACGCCATTCGCTTCCATTCACATCGCATGGCCATGGTTTTCCTAGTAGTTTTTGTAGTCCTAGGCTTTCTTCCATTCCAAACAACAACGCAAGCGGCAACGGCAATCGACGAGTAGTAGAGACGGACAGGACGGCGGAGCCGAGAGTGTATTACATAGTGGCTCTGTGTATTCTGTGTGAAACGTGTGCTGGTTTGGATCTAATGTTGTACAAGTCACGCTTCTATCATCCCCAGTCCCAAGGCAAGTAGAAAAGCTTAGTTGCCTTCTTGCCCAGTCCCCAAAAAAAGTCTCAAAGTTTTGGACTTCAGTCAGTCCAGTTGGTCCCCAACCCGTATGACATGGGTCCCAGTCAGTCCCGTTTTGGGATCCGGCCATATTTTACGTTACCAATGCAAGGGAGGGAAAAGGGTAGGGTAGGGTACACAATTTTTTCTGTAATCTAAAAAAGTGTAGTGGTTAATTCACCTAATTATTCATAAGTTTTTAGCTGTTGTATATACATCGCGTGTTTGTATGGATTATACGTACAAGTTTTAACACTGGGACGGCTCAGAGCCAGAGGGGTTGTTTCCCTCTTTCGATTATTAATTTAGGGAAACATCGGAATTCGTCAATCTCAGTCAGTCTCAGTCCTCATTAACATACTTTTAATACTTGCCGCGTTGGGAAGCTTCGTAAAATAGAAATTTCAGTTCCAATTAGTCCCAGTCTTGAGTCAGTCCCACGTGGGGACTGAGTCCGGACAAGACTAATCCTTGCCCTGGACGGGACTTGTACAACATTAGTTTGGATTTTGGAATCTTCCACTCCATCGTGTTTTCCTTTCCTTGCATAGTCCACAAGAGTAGTAGGGGCAGAGGGAGAAGGAACGTCCCAAAAGTACCTATCTACGTCCATATTTCAATACTTCCCGTTGCCGTCTACTGAGGTTCTAAATCGTGGACTGTGAGCCACTGACTGCAAGTGGCTACACCATCGCTCGGTCTGTGAAACAAAAGATGCATGGCCAGCAGACAGAAACGTACGAGAGTAAACGTCATGTCATGGGACGACAACGTCTCGCTCTGGATTTGACTGCGAGTTCCCCGGCGCTGTCCTCTCGCAGGGCGTAGCATAGGAGTGGAGACGGGCGGGAATTGGGCTGCGTGTGCAAGAGTTTTTGTGTGGGTTCCCCGCGAGTCCTGGGCTTTTGTAATACACTACAGAATTTTCTTGTTTTCCGACGAGCAGGAGTTGTGAACTTATTTGAGATTCTTGAGCAGACAGATTGAGCCTGTGACTCTCTGCTGGCTGAATTTGGTAAAATTTGAGAGCTGTGCTGCTGCTGCTGTGTGGCTGACTGATGGTTCGCTGAGGGTTTTGGGCTTGGGTGTTGTGTTAGTGAACCAAGTGCAGTGCTGCTAGTAGGTGGAAGTCCTCACTGCCTCCCGTCTTACATTTCCGAGTCTGTACTTTTGTGGTGCACAGTGTATCGTGTGTGTAAAATGTGAAATAATATACAAAGCAAGCGGACTTATCTACCTAAAAAATATATAATATTATCAGCATCGTCTCCTTGTTCTCCCGTGTATTGTACCATAGTTTTGTGAACCTTCGGAGAGGACGGAAAATATTCATTTCAATGTACAGAAAGAGACACGAAGAGTTTGCCTCAGCCGCCCCAAACGACTTGCCTACGACACGACAGGCTAAGGGAAATAAAAACGTACTACTACTCTTCACTTCACTCCACTTCCACTCGTCGCAAGCTTTACCATTATTTCGAGTTGGAAAAGCTATAATAATTATTATTAATAATCATAATAATAAAATATATAATAATTTAGTATGGGAACAGTGGATTAATCCTACACTTGGTCCACTGTCCTGGCTCCTCGCTCCTGCATTAATTTAGTGGAGGAGACTCGACTCTTCTTCCTCCCTGACTAGGAATTAATGTACCAGTATAGTGTATTAAATCTTTAAGAAAAATATGTGTTGTGTGATCAGTAATAATGCTCTTCATGGTTACCTAATAATAATATAATGTTAATAATGATTGGGGTTCAAATTGGGACTTTTGGAATTGGAAACGGAACAACGGGGAAGAGTCCGCAGCAAGAAGAAGAAGAAGTGGGAAGAAAGAGGAACCCTTAATTCATAATAGTAGAAATAATACATATAGTTAATTTTTTTAAATTAAAATAGATTTAAGTAAGTTTAGCTACTACTAACTACTACCATCATAAGATAGTACATTGAACACTTAGAAACTATACGCGTATTTACTACAACTTGAACTGTAGTAGTGTACACACACATTACGGCATTTAGCCTAAGCCCAGAGCCACGGCCAAGATGCAAGTGACTTTAACAACACCGGAATCCGAATTCAAAAGTGGAGGAACTGGATGTGGAACAACTGCTGGCAGAGAGGATTTAATACAAGTCAGTCAGAAACAATTACATGAGTTGACCATCAAGTACTCCTCCCTCATTGCTGAGTCATTTTTCCTTCAGAATGTTCGTGGAACTTACTCTGATTTTGATTCATACATTAAAAAAGCTCATAGTGCATTATTGGTGGACCTTAAAGTTAAAACACTTGACCCAGAGGATCCTAATTTATTACTACGTGCCCTTTACAATGGACGTGTCCCACAGAACTCACCTTTTAAACCAATACCTGTGCTCCGGGATAAGAAAGATTTCCTCCCTAGTTCATCCACATCAACAACATCATCATCGTCCAAAGATAAAGATTGTAAAATTGAATTTCATAAACCACCCGAAATTATTATACCTAAAAAATATACAGAAAAATTAAAAGCTGAAGCATCGGTTGTTCAAAGAATCTCGGAACTTCAGAAAGAGGGGATGTGGTATGATCGGAGATTGCCTAAAAATCATGAACCGAATCGTATCAAAGCTCATTGGGACTATCTTCTGGAAGAAATGGCATGGCTTGCAGGGGATTTCGCATCGGAACGAAAATGGAAAAGAATTGCTTCAAAACGGGTACCACTTTTCTTTCGAATTTTTTTTTCTAATGTATATAATGCGGAATGTGTACTTCCAAAAGTTCCAAATCATATCAGTTGTGATTTATTATATTCCATTATCTGTTATCAGTCAAACAAGTAACCTTTGACCTCACTCGTCACTCGTAGTCATCAGTAGTAGTAGTTGTTCGGGTTAGTCATGTTTAAGTAATGCTGTATTTTTACGCTAACAGCGACAGCTAACCCTATTTTTATATTGAACATGAGTGTTTCAGTGTTTCAGTTGTCAGTTGTTTGTTAGGATTTTTCAATTTTCGCTCAAATGTCATGACTATTAAATGCCGGCTCAGTTAATTCATTAGTATGACGATACGTTTAACGAATTAACAGTGTATGACGTATGTATTTGTATGACATGTCACATGTTGTGAATCTGAAACTTCCAATTTTAGTGTATAATATGGATTACTATTTCTGGTTTGATTTTGGGATGAATCGTAATTAATGTGAGTACTAACTAAAAAAATGTAAATTTTATAATAATTTATAAAAATGTTATTTTTTAACAGTGCGCCAAGATGATAGAAAAATATTTTAATGATCGTGAGATTGAGCGTCTTCGGGCTGAGAAGGAGGAAGAAATCCGGCTACGTCGAATCGCATCTTTTATAGCTAAGGAAATTAAAAACTTTTGGTCGAATGCTCAACAGATCGTAGAATATAAAGAACAATCCCGTATTGAAGAAATGAAGAAGAAAGCACTAGACCAACAATTAAGTTATATTGTAGATCAGACCGAGAAATACTCATCCATGTTAGCCGAAAGTTTTGTAGCTGATAATAGTATTTTAAGTCAGATGGATACAACCCATGACAGCACTGAAGCAGATTCATCCTGTGGTCGCACTCAGCTTGAAAATCCATCCGATGGTAATTTTGTTCCCAACTTATATTTTGCTTTTCGACTTATTTATTATACTAATTTTTCATTCTCTAATCGTATTGTGATTTGCAGCATATAACTATTTGTACTTTGATTTATGTTCAAAAATGAAAGCTGCTCATAATGGAGTATATGTGTATAATTTATTGATGTTTTACATAATTTGAAATAATATAGACGAATTCGAGCCTACGCAAGAGTCTGAGGAAGACGACGAGGAGACGATAGCTAAAGAGGAGGAAGAAAATGTGGAAGAGGGAAGTGGTAGTCATAATGAACTTGCAGACTTAGAAAGATGTGGCCAAATGTCATTAGACGACCTACTCGATGACCTCCCTCCTGGCTATCTCGATGAGTGGAAAGCAAAAGTTGCAAGTGAGTGTAAACAATCTGTAAATATGTCAAATTATACGGCACATGATTCAAAAAGATATGAAATATGATCTGTGTATCAATTCATCGTTATTAAATGCTTGTCGTCGTTAGTATTAACTTTTAACAATGACAGTCCAGTTTATTTGTAATGTTTTTACGAAGCTGTATTTATTTTTACACGAACAATTTTTTATTTAAAATGCTTTATTTTATAATTTTTCAGAATTAGACCAAAGTACAAAGGACGAGACGGAACCTCCGCCTTCACCAGCACCTTCCGAACCCAGTACATTACCACCAAGTAGTAAACCCATTGAGAAAGAGTCAGAAAAACATACTGATGTTCTTCCGGTCCCTCCGCCGCCTTCTGCAGTTGCTGCTACTACAGGTATGCATGCCAAATGTATTATTATACTATATTTTTTGCCGTATTTTTATGTTCTCAGCTTTATTACGTCTTGCTATCGCTGTCAGTATTTATTTTGGTTACTCTTTTCCTGTGCAGTACACTGCTTGCATCTCATGAATTTTGTAAAACGTAAATTATGTATTATATATTATGTAAAATCCATTATATTTTAAATTTCTGATTTGTATATTTCTCAAATTTGGGTGTGGATTTAGAATTCATCCAATTTATCTCAGCAATAACAGTCGGTAAAATTATTTTAATATTAGGACTGCTGAGTCATTGTTGAGCACCCTCATTTGTAATAATTATTAGATATCGTCAATATTGATATCTGAACTCTACAAGAGGGTAAAGTAAATAACCGTTTATAACTCCTCCGTATCACGAGTCAATCGTTTCTGAGATGTAGAAACGGAAATATTATTGATTTATTTATATTATAAATTTAGAATCGTATATTCCGAAAACAAAAAAAAAATGACACGCCTAGTTTAATGTCATGAAACTCATAAGAAATCATGATGAATAATTTGTTTTTGATTGAATTTTGAATAGTTTCTACAGAGGATGAAGCACATATTAAACCCGAGAAAGAAGAATTAGATAGTGTGATGGATGGTGAGTGTGAAGAAGCTGAATCCCCATCAGAAAATGAGTTTGACTCAGAATTAGATGAATCGAATAGCGAGACTGCTGATGAAGATCATTCCACGGAATCAGAAGAGTCAGAAATAATGTCTGATGAAGAAGTTGAGCCAGAAGATGAGGAGCAAACAGTTGGTCTTGCGTCCCTCCTTCAAACATTTGCTCCTGAAAAGGTACGTGCTTAATGTTTTAATCGACAATGGTCTAATCTACTTGCTCAAAATAAAATAAAATAGCTTGATTATTATTTAGATAGCCGATTAAGTTAGAGCAGTGTTACAGGCTACATCTTCAGGCTATGCGCAGGCTAGTATGTGATAATAAATAGCTCATAGCTCACACGGGTTCATGGCCATTCCAAATCTATGCATGAATGTCTTTTTATTATAAATCTAATGAAAAATTGTCTTTTCAAACCTCACATGATAAGCAAATAAGCTCCTACTATAAAACCTCAACCTCGAGGGTCATTTATAATAAGTACTTTAAATTATTCTGGTTCTAACACCTATATGGGAATATTCTGTACATTTTTTTAGGCTGGCGAATTTCATGAAGAAGACGCACTCAACTCTGTTGCTGCAATGGCGGAATCCTTTCAGCCCAAAGGTTATACGCTTTCGTCCACAACCGTCGTCACCAAAGTTCCTTTTCTCCTCCATCATACGCTCCGAGAGTACCAACATATTGGCTTAGACTGGCTCGTCACGATGCACGAGAAGAAATTAAATGGGATTCTGGCGGATGAGATGGGATTGGGAAAAACCATTCAGACAATAGCACTCCTCGCTCATTTAGCCTGTGAAAAAGGAAATTGGGGACCACATCTCATTGTTGTGCCCACCTCTGTTATGTTGAACTGGGAAATGGAATTTAAGAAATGGTGTCCAGGCTTTAAAATACTCACTTACTATGGCTCAATTAAAGAGAGAAGACTGAAACGAACAGGTACTGCAATCACTCATTCAAAAGTTTGAAGTTGTTTCTGTATTTGCGATTGCATTGTGGGATAGTGATACTTTTCTGCTAGGATAATCATTAGAATTTCTGAGCTTAGCATTTAATGAAGAAAAAAGTACTGTAAGAACTGAACTTTCTTTCACGTCGTGTTTTCAAAATTATTGCGGAACAAGTAAAGTGACCGTAAGTTAGGCGCCCAATTGCTATATAAATAAAATGTAATTAATATTACAAAAGGCAACAGGACTGTACATATTTTTACGTGCCCTCATTACCGCATTTGATTCAATAATTATGTGTTAAATGCGTTTTATCTAAACTAGATACAGAGGGCAAATTAAATAGCCGTTTATAACTCCTTGGTATTGCGAATTTATCGTTTCTGAGATGTAAAAAACGGATACATTAGCAAAGTAATAGTTTGATTAAGAATTTAGAAGAACCTGTACGAAACACAGATACATCTTATTCCACTGTAGTTTGTGATATGCAGTATTGATGTAAAGAGACGAGAGACTCGTCTGTTTTCCGTTACCGCTCTTCAGGGATTTGTGCATATTAACAGTTTTATCATTCATATTATATAATTTTTGAAAGGAAAAGGCTTTAATGGATGAATATGTGTTGTTTCTGCAGGGTGGACCAAGCCTAATGCTTTCCATGTTTGCATAACCTCATATAAGCTTGTCATTCAAGATCATGGTAGTTTCCGGCGGAAACGTTGGAAGTATTTAATCCTGGATGAAGCTCAAAATATTAAAAACTTTAAATCCCAACGGTGGCAACTCCTTCTTAATTTTTCTACTAACCGGTATGTCCGTCTCTTTGATTACGCTATAGATTACTATGGTAAATATTTGGTATAACTGTTAAGTGTAAAATTGGAAGAAAAATGCAGCAATTCTACTTGCATACCTACCTACCTGAAGACACGATTTTAACTGAATCCATTTGATTTATTTTTCCGTAGGAGGCTGTTACTCACTGGGACCCCTTTACAAAATAATCTCATGGAATTATGGTCTTTGATGCATTTTCTTATGCCAAATGTCTTCCAGTCGCACAGAGAATTTCGTGAGTGGTTCTCCAACCCTGTGAGTGGAATGGTTGAGGGCAACTCTGAGTACAATGAGAACATTATTAGGAGGTTGCATAAAGTAAGTCGTTAAATCGGATTTATACATTATTACTTATACTACACGTTAATTATTCTACATATCCTTTAGCCATGCTTAGTTTAGAGGTGACAAAAAATTCGTATGAAATGATTCGTGAAATGATGTTCATGTATTGTGATATTTTTGCTCAGGTACTCCGACCATTCATTCTACGTCGATTAAAATCTGAAGTCGAAAAACAATTACCTCAAAAATATGAACATGTGGTCATGTGCCGTTTATCTAAGCGTCAGCGTTTTCTGTACGAAGACTTCATGTCCCGAACAAAGTATGAAAAAATTATTTTTGTTATAGATATTTCTAGGTTACAAAATTTTGACACAATGAACGGAGCATAAACAATTTTTCCTTTGTGTTGAGAACTATTATTCCGGAGCTTCACAAATGTATTAATTAATATGTAATTATTTTGTCTCTTGAATTGGCAGAACAAAGGAAACACTGTCTACAGGAAATTTACTTAGTGTAATAAATGTGCTGATGCAACTCCGAAAAGTATGTAATCATCCTAATCTGTTTGAGTCTCGACCTGTGATTTCACCGCTCCAGAGTGATGGCATAACGTACCTCATTCCCTCCATAGTCTGGAATCTCTACCATGAGCAACTTTTTCAGGTACATATTTTGTTTCTTTTTTAGTAATCAGATTTTTACGATTTTATAAATTACATTATACTTAGTACTTAGTAGGGCGAGATTTTAAATGGTATTAATTCCAGTATGTGACGTAATGAGACTGCACCGTCGATCAGATTTGGTTCAGAATGAATCTTATCTTTTGCAATGGTGCTAAATTAAAGATAAAATCTAAGTTGGCACCAGCCTGTTATTCCTTGAGTTTTTTTGTGGATTAACAGTTCTGTTTCAATTTACAGTAAAAAATTATTTCGTTATCGAATTCTAAATGCGTTTCTTCTATATATTTTCTTGCTAGTATATTATGATTGTACGACGGTAGCACTGAAACTGGTGTTCAATGTAGTTTGTTCTTGATGACTAATTATTTACTTTTTGCATTATTGTATTGCAGAGACCCTCCCATGCCATTGCAAAAATGTCCAGCTTTGATCTGCAGTTTACAAAATCCCAAGCAGAGCGTGTATGGAGCTTAAAGCCTCCTCCAGGTGAGGATCTGGAAACTCCATCATCAACAATTCCCGATCATCTCTCCTCTGAGAATGAAAACAGCACGAACTTGTCGTCGAGCAATCTCGGCACGTCCCTCAGTGATACCCTCAAAAGAAAACATTCAAGTGATGAAGATATAACCGAGTATGACTACATTTTACAAACGACGGTTGTGTCAACCTTGCCTGATGGCAGTATTCGATGTGCACCTAAGAGACGCAAGTTTTTAAAGTGGTGTGCAGATGTGGCTCTTCCAGCTCCTCGCACTAAAGCTCCAATCCCCTTTTTCCTCATGAATGTTGACCCAATGCCATATCTTGAAGATAGTAATTTTGTGGAAGCTGTTGGAGCAGGTGCACCCAAACCATTCTACCTCAAAATCGTTAGTCAGCCCGTAAGTAACTACCCATTGTCATTACTCATTTTTAACTCTAATTACATACACACAAATTCTGCAGCTTAATGTACATTGTAAGCTATTAATCAAGTTAGTTTGGTTAGTTATAAATTCTGTTGGAAAGCAGGGAAAGTATAAATTAAAATAGTTACTTTAGTCTTCTAACTCAAAGTGCATTTAGCGTTCTGCACTATCGATCAGATTTGGTTCATAATGAATCTTCTCTTTTGCAATGGTGCTAAATTAAAGATGATAAATCTGGATTGGCACCAGCCTGTTCTTTCTTGAGTTCTCTGTGAATTAACAGTTCTGTTCCAAACCACACTCAAAGTCCTTCATTTAAAATTTTTGTAGCTTTGAATTATTCTAATTTATTTTGTTTCATTTTGCTTTAATTACACTAACAAAAATATATTTTAGTGACTGTTTATTGCTTTATAGCAAAAACAAGTCGAACGTTAATTAGTATACATTATCTGTTTTTTTAAGATGATAGATAAAAGTAAGGTGAATACACGGTATTGTTTTTTTTCAGAAGGAAGCGTCATCTGAGAATCAGAATCCATCGTCAGTTGATAATTTAATAGAAGAATTAAATTACTCCTACCAAGTACCTCAAAGACCACATCAAAACCATCAACCCCACCTCCCTCAAATTTCCAGTCTCAGCTCAGCCTCAGTTTCCTCCAATTCCAGGCCAGTTCCCAATACATCATCAACTTCGAAACTATCCAGCAATAGTAATAGCAAGAAACCAAAATATGATGAAATGGACGGGAATGAGGCTGAAGAGTCTGATAGTATTATTGACGGTGATGAGGACGGACGGAGAGTTGGGGATGAGGAAGATGTGGATGAAGAAGAGGAGGAGGATGGAGATCAAGATGAGGAGGAGGAGGATGATGATGACAGCTATGAAGAAGATTCTGAGCTGTCAGAAGAAAGTAATTCGGATGATGTGGACGAAGTCGTTCCAGGCTCGTCTAGGAAAAGACGGAAAAAGGCCACACTAGCTCCTAAAAAGAAACCAAAGAGACTGAAAAGAGCGAAAGTAAATAAAAAGACAAAAAAGGGAACTAAATCAAATGTGGACGATGAAGAGGAGGATGAGGATGATGACGACTACGAGGATGAGTATGATGAGGATGATGAAGATGAAGAGGACGACAAATCTAAGGGGAATAGTACGGATGATGCAATAGACTCCACGGGGGTGGATGACATGATCTCGGAAGATGATCATGATAATCTTGATAAGCGGAATAAAGTTAATTGTGGTTTTAAAAAGTCAATATTTGGTGCTCAGTGGGTTGAAGCTATGGGACTCAACCCTGCGGAATTCCAAGAGGTATGTCATTATAATACATTCAACACAAAAATTAATATCACTAGTAACTATTAAAACCAATTAGTGAAAGGGAAATAGTCCCATTTTATAAATTACGTTATACGTTTAGTAGGGCAAAAGTTTAAATCGTATTAGTTCCAGTATGTGACGTAATGAGTCTGCACCGTCGATCAGATTTGGTTCATAATGAATCTTATCTTTTGCAATGGTGCTAAATTAAAGATAAAATCTAAATTGGCACCAGCCTGTTATTTCTTGAGTTTTTTTGTGGATTAACAGTTCTGTTTCAATTTACAGTAAAAAATTATTTCGTTATCGAATGCTTTATGCGTAATTTTTACACTTTTGAGTTGTACATTAGAAATAGAATAGATTTTGATGATATTTTATTTTTATGAAGGCTGACGTTCAAGCTCGATCCATCCGGAACCGACGAGCATTGATTGCGACGCTTCAATTTGTGAACGATCGAAGATGTGAGATTCTCCCGGTAATTGGCTTTGATGCGGTTGAGCAATGCAGGATTCTAGGGAATCTTCCTATCATGCGCTACTATGGGACGAGAGTTAGACATTTAAAAGTACCATATCGAGGACCATCCGTGAAGCGCGACTACCAGAATCAAGGCTATTTCAATCGAGGCTATGAGGAAGTCTACTCAGTTTCTCGTATTATCAAAAACGATTCCACCGAAAATCGTAATCGGAATCATCCACTCCTCATCTGGCGTCATACCAAAGCCCTCATCTCCATGGTATGGACGTTGCAGGAGATCCTGGAGAAAATGTCTCCGATTCTTAAACGATTCACTCTTTATGTACCTGCCGTTACCTCCCCATCCCTCTCCCAACGAGTCTTTCGACCTGCCCCCTCCTTCTACGCAAGTGAATTTAATTTCGAACAAGAGCTCAGAGAAGCACTTCGTCAGCCGACTGCAATTCTTCATCCCATCATCTCAAACATGTCCACACAATTCCCAGACCCAAGACTCATTCAATATGACTGTGGAAAGCTACAAGTATTAGACAGGTAAATATTCTAAATTCTAAGGATGAACAAATGAAACTACCTATAGACATTCGTATTCGAATTTAAAATAAACTCGGTTTTTATATTTTGTAGCTTACTTCGTCGACTCAAGACAGGAAGCCACCGAGTCCTAATCTTTACACAAATGGCGAAAATGTTGGATGTCCTTGAAGCATTTTTAAATTATCATGGGCATATTTATTTGAGACTGGACGGTGCGACGAAAATTGATCAGCGTCAGATTCTCATGGAAAAGTTTAACTCGGACAAGAGAATATTTTGTTTCATTCTGTCTACCCGCTCGGGTGGTATCGGTGTGAATTTGACGGGAGCAGACACGGTCATTTTCTACGATAGTGATTGGAATCCAACGATGGATGCTCAAGCTCAAGATCGATGTCACCGAATCGGACAAACCCGGGATGTTCACATTTACAGGTTGGTGAGTGAGAAGACCATAGAGGAAAATATTTTGAAGAAATCTAATCAGAAACGACTCCTGGGAGAATTAGCTATTGAGGGCGGTAACTTCACCACTGCCTACTTCCAAAAGGTAGTACTAACTATACAATGGAACCTCAATTCAAAATCTAATTTAATATTGATTTTACTGAAATTTTGAAAAAATGTACGTTTGTTCTCATGTAATATTTTTCATTTTTAGCACTCAATTTTCGAACTGTTTGACGTACAAACGAATGAGAATGACACCATGAAACGCCTCACAGATACTAGAACTCAACAACTTATGGAAGTTGAACCCACGACCAGTGTGGAAGTAGTTTCCGAGGAAAAGACTGACGAAGCATCTAAATCTAAGTCTAAACCAGAAGTGAAAGATAAGGATGAGGTGGTCGCGAGGGAATTATTACCTGAAATTGAAAAGAGTAAAATGCAAATGTTTGAAACTGCATTGGCAGCTGCAGAAGATGAGACAGATGTTCAAGCTACACGAAATGTCAAGGCTGAAGCTGCTGCGGAGTTGGCTGAATTTGATGAAAGTATTCCACTGGAAGATCTTGGAGATGTAAGAAATTTTGGCTTTTTAAAAATTTATTTATAATCCAATTATTAAAAAGTACCCAGCTAAAATTCAGCGCTTCAAGCAGTGTTGTTTTTATTTATGCCACGTTTCGTTTTCGTATTTGTTTGTACATTTGACGTTAACATACGTATTCTTATTCTATTTTCAGGGACAAGATATTGTTGAGAGAAGTATGATTGACACCGAAATGGAATCCATCATGGCTGAGGTAAGAAAACCGAATTAGAAACTGTAAAATTATTTAATCCTTCATAATTGTATTGCTTCAAAATTAAAGTAACAGCATTTTCACAGTCACGAAATTACAAATGAAACAGAAAATTAGATATTATTGTGATATAAATTCTGAATCTAAAATAAATATAAACTGCACCGTCGATCAGATTTGGTTCAGAATGAATCTTATCTTTTGCAATGGTGCTAAATTAAAGATGATAAATCTGGAGTGGCACCAGCCTGTTCTTTCTTGAGTTCACTGTGAATTAACAGTTCTGTTCCAAACCATAGTTCAGTCAAGAACTGTATTTTTATAGATAGGGTTTCATTCCATCTTTAAGATAATATTTTTGTTCTGAGAAAACTTTTAAATAATTAATTAATATACTGTTTATTCCCGTATCCGTAATGATTAATCTGTGACGTGAGAGACTAAAATTTACTATTGACAGTAGATGATCGAATTATGTATTAGCAATAATTCTCTTAGTTGTTGTTGTTGTAAAATAATGGGAATGTAATTCTGTGCGCGGTTATAGTTGTCCAAGGTGGAAATCTACGCTCTCCGCTTCATGGAGCGAACCATTGATGACTGGTCCCGGGAAACGGTGGCTCAGGCTCAGAAGGAATTGGAGCAGCAAAAGCGTGAATGGGAAATGGAGCAAATTCGACAGTTAGAAGCCCGGTCCAAATTCAGTCCAGACATGAGTGATGACGAGGACATGCTCACCTACTCCTCCGTCGATGCAGAGAACCAGGTGAAGTCTCATAGCAAAAAGGCTAACAGAGGGAAATCAGAGAGCAGTGTTGTGAGTAGCGGTGAGGAGGGTAAAATCAGGAGTAGGAGAAATAGTAGTAGGGGTCATATTAGTGGGGATTTAGGTGGTGCAGGCTCTTCGTCTAATATCTCCGACTCTCATGATCAGCTCCGACCAATTGTCCCCCCGCGACGGGGTGTAGGTAGACCACGTAAAATATTATCAAATATCCCGAACACAAGTACGGCGACGACGACAACTACTCCTGTAGATTTACAATTAGATAGGCAGAAAGAGAGTGCTAGTTGTAGTAGTAGTAATGATGGTGCCAAAAGTAAGCAGCAGCGTGAACAGACATACAGTTTAAGAAATCAGAATCCAAGTACCGGCAGTCTACACGAAGAGCAGAATGAAACTGAAACTATTTCTACAACTTCAAATGTAGTAGCCCCTATTAAAATATATACAACTCGAACCACGTCATCATCGTCAGCCTCCACGACAGCATCTCAGCGTCGAAATTCCACGTCTTCCTCCTCTTCATCCCCAATCAAAATAGTGTTAGACCCTGAACCAGTCGCCAGCTCCTCTGCGAAGCCTACGCCTACCATTTCCTTCACTCGACGGTTCTCACCTCACAAAACTAGGTTAAGGACCTCTTCCATCTCCTCGTCATCTCCAGGTAAGCTTGGTGGTGGTGGCGGCGGCGGAAGGTCAAGCTCACCAGGAAAAGTTGGATGCCCGCCCGTGTCCACGTCAACTCCCTCCAACGATAGTACGGCCGCAGGAAATAGTAATTCCGCATCGGTCAAAAGGAGCCCCACACGAAGCAATCAAAATCTCCAGACGCCGCAGCAGACAAACGTAGCTCCAGCTCCAACCTCATCCCGTGTCAATACTTCGTATAGTCTTCGTAAAGTCGTTCCCGTCAAGAAGAAATTTTCGCCCAGCTCGGCCAGCGTGGCCCATGGAAGTAATAGCAGTAACAGCAGTGGGAAGAATGGAACGACTGGAGTAGACAAAGCTGAGTCTGTGGATGAAGAGCTTCCTCACAGTATAAAAATTGAGGAGGACAATGAGCGTGAAGATAGTTGCTCCTCCGTAGCAACATCTTCCAGCACCATACCACTACAATCAATAGACCTTCCAGCTCCAGCTGACTCCGTTACTATTGTCAGACGGCGTCCAGGTCGACCCCGAAAAATCCCATTAGCCCCAGCTCAAAGCCCCCCGTCGTCATCCTCCTCGGGATCCACAGTCACCGTTTCCTCCACATCCGTCAGCACCATTTCTTCCTCTTCTCACGAGGATGTTGATGGTCTTTCAAACGAAAGTCCAAAGCGTCGTACAGCTTCTAGTAGTACTGCAACCATCAATAGAAATGGAAACTCCACCAAATCCCTCCCAGAAGATGTGCTGTGCGTGGAGGATGAGGACACAGAGGACACGGATGGTCAAGACGATGACAATGATAACAAAGGCTCACCTCAGATTTTCTCGGACAATCCATACAGTTCCATAGAGCTCCTTGAGACCATTTCTGGAGGGGGTCCAGTTAACTACAAGAGTAAAAATGCGAAAAAGGAGATCGAGATCGAAATTGAGCTATCAGATTGTTTGGAGGAGGAAGAGACCCTCACCACCATCCCGACTGCTACTACTACTACTAATAATGGGAATCCAATGGCAGCTAAAAGGAAATTGGATCTGGATCAAATAAGTGATGGTGGTGGGATGAAACTCAAAATTGAGCTTGACGTGGATGACGTCACTCCCCTCTCCGAAGATGGTGACGTGGACGCTGAAGTAGTGCCAACAATTAAAGTGAAGCGGGGACGCGGGAGACCACCAAAGAGGAACATGTCCAAATCAAAAGTAAAAAAAACGAGCACAAATTCTCTTGAAGAACACCAAGGGCGGCCGGACCCAAGCCCAAGTTCAGCATCATCCACCACCGCAACCGCAGCAACTCCACTTATTACTTCCAATGGACTCACAAAATCCCTTCGAAGTAAAAAACACCACTGAAATTTAACTACATAAAAAAATTCAATATGTCTCAAGTTTACTACTATATATAGAGTTCCGAAGTTCTGATCGATTACAAGTACAGTGTAGTAGGAATTAATTATTAATTAAACGTAAATTATATATAATAATGTTAGGCGAGCCAAAGCGGGACAAATGAAATGAAGCAGAGTTAAAAAGAGAATCGAGTTGAGGGGATGATTGATTAGTTGTACTAATTTATTCATATCTTTTTTATTTAAGATTAAGACTTAACAAATATATAGATAGGATTACGATACGATTCTGTCGTCAAAGATAATATAATTATAAATACATACCTTAAGCTACGTATATACAAATATGCATCAACGGAAAATGAATGAACAAGAAGAATCCTCTGTCCCATTCCCCTTCCCCCTTCCACGTCCTCCCTAACCTTTTGTTATTATTAAATGAATTATTTATTGTGAAATTTAAGTGAAAACTCAAAAAAAAAGCAAATGAACTATTTAAGAGTAATCACAACAACAACAACTACTGCTACTACTACTACTACTACTACTGCTAACGATAAGATACATAATAAATATTGAAATAATTTATAGATTTTTTTAAGAGTGCGACAAATAAAAAGAATGAAATCTTGAAGCATGTATTTTATAAAAAAAAATATAGTTAAATGTATTTTTTTCTTCTGTAGAGAATATTTAAAAAAAAACAAAGATTGTTCGCATTTTATGAAAGATGAAAAAAAACATCTAGTTTTACACGGTGGTCGTCTGCTCGTTGGTTATTTCGGTAGTTTGAACTTACGATTAGTTTCTTGATTAGTTGGCTAATTAAAATAATTTAGTTATAAAAATATTTTGTTCCTTCCTCCCTTATCACCGTGTGTGACTTCGAGAAACACACCGATTGCTATATAGTATTTTTTATTTTTTAAATTTTGACTACTACTAAATCATTTTTTTGAAAAGGAAAATTTTAATTAAAAAAAATGTATATGTATAGACTTTACCAAGGTCAAGAAATGATTAAATCGTATAAATAATATATGAAAAGAAGGAAGGACAAAATATTTTATATTTACTATTTTAATTAGTTATTTACAACAAAAATAATAGTGTTAAATTAATAGGTGAGTAAAAAAACATGAAAGAATGAAAGCAACACCCCCACTTATATTATTATGGTAAAAAAACAAAACAAACAACAACAATTCAAAAAACTTGCTCATATTTTATATATTTATATAAAGAAACACCACTGTTAACTTCATTTGACTTTTCAGAGACAAAATCTGCAAAAATCGGAAAGAACTTGAGATTAAAAAAAATGTATGATTTGTTTTCAATTAAAGAAAGAAAGAAAAAAAACGCGTTTATTATATTCATTTATCGTTTTCCGTTTACTCTTCAATCTGAGTTATGTATATAAAAAAAAATACTATTGAAACATGACAAAATTCAAAAAGAAAATACAAAAAAAAATTATGAAAATCCTTAATAATATTTTTGGAGCGTGAGTGCACAGTGCAGTATAAAAGGAAAGGATATACATAGGGAAAGAACTATTTACACTATCTATATTTTATGAATATTTACTGTTTGATTTGTAAATTTTGTATATTATCAAATAATTTTTAAAAATGTATTTAATGTAAAAAAAATTAATTGTATTTTTTAAAAAAAAAGACAAAAACAAAGAAATTCAAGAGTAATTGAATATATTTTTTAATAACTTTAGTCCAAGGTCAGAGAAAAGAGAGAGAGAGACACTGTTTTTTTGTGTTAAAATACTAGGCTTGTCAGTTACAAATTATTTTTTCACAATAATTATTTAGAAATTATCAAAACTTGATATACGGGAAAAACTAAACAATTTGAGACGTTTTGTATTTTCTACTATATTTTTTTTTTGAAATCAAAAGAAAGAGATTCATTGATAATGTTTTTATGTTTTGATTTGTTCGCACTCTTAGAAATAGAAAGAGAGAGTCAGGGTTTTTTAATATTTCTCGAGAGGTTTGCTATCGTTAATTTTGTAAAAAATTACAAGTGTACAGAAAGAGGAAAAATAGGGAAAAAAATAATAAGGGAAAGTATTATGGATTTTCGATTTTTAAATTAATTTTGGGAAAAACTACAGAGTTTTTTTTAATGGATTTGTCTGTTCCGATTTTTGCAGGTTTGGATCTCGCAAGGTGGGGGTGAGGATTTTATGCCGGTAAGCTTTCATTTTTCATTTCAAAAATTCACATTTATCATTCTACCTACTAAATCATTATCCATTAATTTCGAACATAATCACAATCACGGTATTTATTTTATTTACGTATTTTTTCAAAAACAACCAATGTAAAGGTTGATTATATTTTTTTAATTTAATGTTTCGTTTCAATATTTTGAAAGATTCAAGTTTTTTCAATTCATCAACTTGGCTAAAAACATAATTCAGTTCTTATTTTTTAGAAATTATTTTTTAAAAATCGTAGGAGTTTAAGTAGCAACAAGTTCATATTTTTCATGATTATAATTGAAATTTTGGAAGCATTTGCATATATACAAAAAAGTAGTATTAAGTTTGAAGACAAGATACAGACGGAAGTTGGTTTTATACTCTTGTCATCAGCTTTGGGCTCCACCCACGCCACCGCCCTACGAAACAGATGTGTACGTGGACTACTGCCATGGCTTCCTCTATGACTACGACATCATCCCTGAAGCCAGCCTCCCGCCCGTCTACCTCCCACCCAAAAAGGAGAAGAAGCCCATCATCTCTACCCTCTCTGGATCCGGTGGTCCGCTCACGAACAAACAAAATCAGCAGAATGCGGGTGCTGGAGCTGGAGCCGGGATGGGTGGACCTGTTCTGGGGAGTGGACTCCCAACGCCAACAGCCATCTCAGCCATTATCCATACATCTGCATCCAGTCTCCTCCCCGTCCCCCTCCCAGTCAGCCCACCGGATGAGGAGGCGACTACGACAACCTCCGGTCTCACCACTCCCACTCCCGCCGGTCTTATAACGAGCTCGAGTGGAGTCGGCGGCGGAGGAGGAGCTCCGGCTGTGGTGGGGAGTAGTTTGGAGAAAAAATCACCGAAAGTACCTCGACGGGACGAACCTATTTTTGCTCCACGCTCCTTATTTGACCGACCCACCCCTGCCATGGCCAAGCTACGGAGGGACTATCGACTCCAAAAATATAATTGTCGACCCGTGGTCACGACCACGATTCCGAAACCAACCCTTGGTCCGGGTGCGATTACGTTCCCCATTGTCCATCCATCATCCACCAAAGCACCCTCCCCACCACCCCAACATGAGTCTGTCGAGTGGATGATTGCGGAAGATCATGCCTTACTTCAGGTAGCAAAAGTATTTTAAAACCACACATTTAATTCACCAACATTTACTCAATTATTTACGAGAACCCTCATAAGAAAACACTATGAAAAACGTGTAGTCGCTCAAGAATGACAATAAGCATGACGCTATAGTAGTACTCTTAAAACTAAAGCATATTGTCGAAGCATCATTATAAGTTTACATGCGAGTTGAAGAAAAACGGCAAAATTAATTATGAAAGTACAGAAGGCCACAATTTACACCTTTTTGAAATTACCAAAATGCACTTTAAAACCTTTTCGAAAGTACAAAAATGCACTATTTAGACATTTGCGAAAGTACGAAGATGCACTATTTACATCTTTTTAAAACTACAAAAATGCATTATTTATTTACACATTTTTGAAAGTACCAAATACACTGGATATACTAATTTTCAAAAGATCAAAATATTGTGTGTGTGTACTTTTTAAAAAATTCAAAATATTAACTTTTTTTTAAAAATGTGCAAATGGCAGTAATTTTTTATTTTTTTTATATTGCAAATGACATAATATGCTGTTATATGTTTACAAAAACTAAGTCACACAAATCACATTTGTTTTTTTTCGAACGACAAAATCAGTGAATCTACTTTCTCAAACTGTGTGTTGTATTGTTTTAAGAGAGTAATTAGTAATGGCTTATTCTCATTCTTCATCGGCTATATCATAAAGGGTGAGCTTGTGAACACTTGACTGTTTGTCCATGTTTAGACAATTCAAAATATCCTGGAGATGCCGCTCTCCCTCCTCGTCGTCAACTTGGCTCAAACTCCCAATTGGGATTTGGCTGCGGAAATGGTCAATTTAAATTCCAAGATCTATCGGACTGCGAAACAGTGTAAAATCCGCTACGAGTCCACGGTGGGTCCTCGTGAGGAAGGCAAATTATTTTACGAGCAGCCGCCCGCTGGGAAAAATAAGAAAAAATCCAAATCTTTCATCAAAGTGGGTCCACCCTCCCCCTCGAGAACGGGGCGGATCGTGAAGATGTCCCAGCTCATTAGTGCGGACAACAACTCTCAGCTCCTCAATACATACATGGGGAAGTTTGACGTGATGAAGACGATTGCCACGAAGCGCCCCACGACCAAGCCCATGACGCTCAATCCCCACATGAAAACGAATAAACAGGCATCCACCATCTTCACGGAGCATGGAATCAATCTGGACAACCCCATCTCGGCTACGGCCATTGCCCAAGCCCGCTATGAGCGACTCCAGCTGGAACGAAAGAAACTCTACGCTGCTCAACAGCTTGCAGCTGCCGGGACAGCCGTTCAGTCCCCACATCCTGTCACCACTGCCGCCTTGAATGCGGCGGCTGCTTTGGCCGCCGAAGGAAATCGAATTGCGGCGGCTGCCGCCGCCACTACTGTGACAAGTCCTACGATGGTCACGGCTGTCGTCTCCACTGGGATCAACATCCCCATTTCCGCATCCGGTATAAATGTTGTGTCCTCGGCTCAAGTTGTTCCTTCTCCCAGTGCCGTCCTCCAAGTCCAAACCGTTCCATCTGCGACGGCAAGCGAAGCTGTTCATAAAGCGAAGATCGCTGCGGCTGCTCAGCAACAACAACAGCAGCAGCAGCAACAACAACAACAACAGCAGCAGCAACAACAACAATTGGTTGGAGTGACAGGGACTGAGAGCGTCCCGATCCTCCGCTTTGCCCAACCCACGAATGCCACTCTTCAGGAATTAATGGCTCGACGTGTGAACGTGTCTGGAACTACCACTGGAAATCCTATTATTGCGAAACGTCAGTATGCCTTATCCCAGCAACAAAATCAACTTCAGCAACAACTCCAAATCCTCCAACAGCACCAATTATCCCAGAAGCACCCAAAAATCCAATTGCAGCTCGCCCAAGTGCAGCAACACAAAGCGGGTTCACAGGCTGGACAACAGCAAGGCACTGGACAACTTCAACAGATTGTGGCCTCTTCAAATCCACAAGTTGTCATTAGTCAAGCCTCGTCCATCATAAGTAACAAGACCGGAGTGGCAACTCCTTCAACTGCCACCGTTCAGCTCCAGGGAGGACAGAAGGGCCAAGTTGTGATGAC
>JAQFZE010000948.1:0-20978 GCA_034695245.1 Dicyrtomina saundersi | reverse complement strand
CGTATTGCAGTACTCAATCGTTTCCGTGAGGCGCAGGAAAGAATTCTCATCACCACCAATGTCATGGCACGCGGTAAGGAATCAAATATACATATTTTCGACTTACCGTATTTCCTGTAATAGTACACGGGTCTGAGAGGCAGGAGTTTGAATAGTGCCCGGGGTGTACTATTATAGGAAAGGTATTAACTTGGTTATAACTACATACGTAAGATACTGCTTCTCATTGAAATGCAATATATTCTCCCAATTTTGACTAATATAATCACATTAATCAGGTATTGACGTTGAGCAAGTGACATTAGTTGTCAACTACGACCTCCCTGTGGATATGAATCGAAGACCTGATTGTGAGACATACTTACATCGTATTGGACGTACGGGACGATTCGGAAAAGCGGGCATTGCCATCAATCTTGTGGATGGATCTAAAGCCATGTCCATTCTTCACCAGATTGAAGCACATTTTGGAAAGCCTATAATGAAATTAGATGCTGAAAACGTAGCGGAACTAGAGCAACTAGAAAGTTAAATTTATGAACGTGTCATAATATTTTGATAACTAATATACCTACATAATATAATGTTTCCTATTAAATAATCTATAATTATTATACTGTGTCTGTTTTCTCTTTTGACTAATATTCGCATACAAGTTATATATTCTGGGACCGTATTCTTTTTAGCCAATAAAGCATTTGTAATTCAAGTAATTTCTGGGTACAAAATTGTAGTTGTATTTGTTCGAAATTATTTTAATGTAATTACATATAATATTGTTGACAACTAACTTAATCCTTAAAATAAGCAGAGGAATAGTCATCGTACTTTTATATTTGGTCATATATATATTAATTTAAAACTGAATTGCCAAGTTTACAAGTAGGAAACATGATAATTTACTCAAAGTCGTGTCGACACGCACTGTGGCCTACAAAACTTTTAGATTTTACAGACATTAAGTATTAAAGTATTAGGCATAAATTATTAGTTGTAGTTTATAAGTAAAATTATAATAAATTGTAGGTCAATTTATAGAAAGGTAAAAAAACGGCACTTCCAACGTACAAAATCAGTTCAGAAAAAAGCAATCAAATTAGGTAAACACATTTTTTTTTAAGTTTATAAAATTAGAATACAAATTTATTTTCTAGCTCGTCGTACGTCACCCCCATTCTGACGTTCTCGTTGTTGATTGCTCGCCCCTGGAGTTTCTCTCTTCACCATGGATGTTCCACTGGAAAGTGTGGTCTGGAAGAGGACGTTTGCATTACTGTACATGCCATCTTTTAGGGAGACACATACGAACTGTGTTGTTTTAAATTTATGTCGAAGAAGATGACCAATATTTTGAGTGTGGTTTAAGTCCAGAGCAGCATCGATTTCATCGAGGACGTAAAAGGGAGCTGGATTGTACATGCAAAGCGAGAGAACTAGAGACAAAGCTACCAATGACCTTTGCCCTCCACTCAGTTCCGTGAGGGACTCTTTCCAGGATCCACCCAAACAAACATGAATATTCATTCCTTCCATGAGGTTTCGCTCATTGACGGGAACTAGTTTAGCATGGGAGTCGGGCAAAAGAATCCCCATCATTGTGTCGAATTCAGCATTAATTTCTGCATATCCCTTCTGAACCAATTTGAGCTTTTCATTATCCAGAGACTTGATGGTCTGCTCAATCTTCCTTTTAGTCTGTTGAGTTTTCCTGTACAATTTTTGATTCTCGGTGACTCGAACTTTGGTGGCTTGAAGAGCTGCTGCCTTCTCAAAATCCAGCCGGTGACGCATGTCCTCATGCTTCTTTTTTAAAACTTTGACTTCCGCTTGAAGAACATCGAGGGTTTTATTAGTTTGTGGGTCCATTTCTGGTAGAAACTCCATTCCTCGATTCTCCTCATAAACTTTGTTAAGGCAAGCCCCAATGTGGGATACTTTAGCTTTTTGCTCCTTAAGAAGAGTTTCCCGTTTCATGTGTGCAATTTCGAGCTCGTGGATTTTATTCCCCAGCTCGTCAATACGTTTTGTGATAGCTTTACTTTCAGCTTCCAGTTCTTTATTCTGTGATCGCGCCTCCATGAGCTCCTCATGTTTTGCTTTAAATGCTACGTCCAGAAACTCCAGCTCTGCTTGCTTTAAGGAAAGGCGTTTTTCACATTCTTCCAATTCCGCTTTAGCTTCATCGATTTCTTTTTGTAAGCCACCTAGGAAATCTGCTTTAGATTTCATTTCTAACTCAATATCCTGGAAAATATTATTCTTGGATTCATACTTGCTCTGAGCTGCCTTGAGAGCTTTTTCCCATTTTTTTATATCGTTTTGTACATCTCTTAAATTCTTTTCCATCACAGCGTCCCGATTCTTTTGCTGGCCTTGATATTGCTTTTCTTGTTGGATGAGCTCCTTAAGTGAAGTCTCGATGGTGTTTAGCTCTGCCTTTTTCTCTTCGTACTGCGCTTTAAACTCTGTCAGTTCCTTTGTGAGGGTGGCACGAGGGGTTAAAGCACGGATGTCTGCAAATTGTTTGAGAGCACGGCTCGCTTCTTGGTGTTCATTCACTAGTTGTTGATTCTTGAGGCATACTTCATGTTGGGACTGCCAGGCAGACAGTTTCTTATTCTCTTCCTCGATAGATACGCCACACTCACGAAGTTGTTGGCAAGCACGAATGGTACCCCCCAAACCCTGTCTACTCCCACCCGACAGAACACCGCCGGGCTCTATTATGTCCCCTTCTGATGACACTGCTCTGTATCCAAGTTCAAAGGCAACTGCTTTCGCCGTATTATGATCTACGGTGACCACCGTGGAGCCAAACACGTTCTCAACAATGGGTTTCATTCTGGGATCGTACTCCACAAGATTAATGGCCACAAACGCCATTCCTGGCCCAAATTTCTTGTCCAGAGTGGACTGCAAATTTGCTGGTGCAGGATATGCTTTGGTGACTGACAAAGGCTGAAAAGTCATACGCCGGGGCAAATTCCCTTTATTCAGGAGCAACTTGGATGTTTCTGGTGTATCAACAACCATATGACCCAGACGCCCACCCACAGCAACTTCTATTGCATTCCCAAATTTTTCGATGTCAATTATTTTAAAATGCTCGTAGACGAAGCCTAGTATAGATTTCTTGTTGAAATTAGGCGAAGGAGTATCATACGTGAAGTGAAAGTAGGGAAATTGTTGGCGAATGGTAACTTGCCGATTTTCTAGATGAGCTATTGCTTGCCTAGACTGATGAATTAAATTTTCAAGATTTGGCAATTCTGTAGGATCAATCTGGTTTTGCCTGAGTTGGTGTTCCAATTTTTTCACCTTTTCTTCCGCTTGTTTAAAGGAACGCTCGATATCTGCTTCCTCTGGACACCCTTTAAGTTCATTCTCTTTGCCTTGCACTAACTTGCTTATGGTTGCAAATTCCTTTTTTTGCAATTCAAATCTGGATTTTGTTTCTGTGAGGTCAGCAATGACCTGATTCAACTGATCCCCGACGTTCACAATATCTCCTGAATCAGTCACTATGTTTCCAAAGCGAATTTTTTCTTCAGTGTCCTTAGCTTTTAATATATTTTCGTTTGCAACTTTAATATCCGTTTTAATGGATTCAAATTCATCAATGAGAGCCTTGCTTTTGGCACGGTAGTTTTCAATTTCTTTCTGTTCTTTCTCAAAATCAGCTTCAGCTTTAGTAACTCTGCCAAGAGCTTCGTCTTTGTTTAAGGTGGCAGAATTGACTTGAGCCTCTTTTTGGTGATGAGGCTTTTTGAGGTCATCGTACTCTTTCGTAATTCGCTCTAATTTGTTATCCAGCTGTGCTTTACGATTTATATCTTCTTGTCTGTGAAGAAATTAGGATGTAGAAATAAACAGTTTTTTAAACTGAGAAAAAGCAAAATAAATCTAAAACAAATATCATTTAAATACAAATCTACGAGGTATTTTCTCTGTTATATGTAAGAAGATTTACCTCTTTTTTTGAGACTCTATCTCTTGTTTGGCTTCTTCAATATCTTTCATCTCCGTATCTTCACTTGCGTTTAAATTCTCCAAATCTTTTTTTGCTTGCTCCAGTTGCTTCTTGTAGTGAAGGTAGGCAACGATAGCTAAAGCCTTTTCTTTTTCATTGAGTTCCCTCTGTGTAAGATGATACTCTTGAACGGCTCCTTGTGCTTTATTCTGCTGGTTCAACGCAGGTAAAATGACGTCTTGAATCATTTTCGACATCCCCTCCATTTTCCTTTCTCTCTCAGTGATATCTCGTTGAATCCTATCCCGCTTCTTTTGATACGCTGTTGCTCCACAAGTCTCTTCAATCATTTGCAAAACTTCCAAAGGTTTCATATTCACGACTTTAGTAATCTTCCCTTGCATGATAATAAAATTGGGGTGATTGATATTAATTCCAACATGTTGGAACATGTCTGAGACGGCAACTTTTGTAGAATTTAAGGAATTCAAATAGTACTTGCACACTTGCCCATGATCTACGACTCGGGATACAATGATCTCGTCAAAATCCTCAAAGCCAGCAGGTGATTTTGCTTTGTCAGTATTGTCAAATGTTATGGAAACAGTGGCGCGGTTCACTCCGGCACCTTTGTAAATTAAATCCCCCAGACATGTGGCACGGACGGTAGCTAAAGCGTTGACTCCCAGGACAAAACAGATAGCATCAAGAATGTTTGATTTCCCAGAGCCATTCAAGCCGGTTATAGCATTGAAATTACGATCAAAGGCGCCGACAACTGTGCGGTCACGATAGGATTTGAATCCTTCCAGAGTTATTTGCTTGATGTACATTTCAAAGTTTCGTTTGAAGTATCTCCTTTTAGCTCAGTCAGGTTGTCACCGCCTAAGTTGAGATTCAAAATAATTCAAAGTTTATTGATTGTTTAGCTTTAGGTGTAGCACGGTCAACGGTACAACTGATGACAGCAATAAAACTTGGAATGGTTAGCTAAATGAGAAAACTTCCTCCTTCTGAACGCAGCACACATTATATGACTGATGATATATAATTTGCTGAAGTTCTAACTAGGCAGTAAGCAGTGAATATAATACGCAATACGTAATAAATAGTATAGTATAATTTAAGAAACTTGTTCATTCATCATTGCAATAGAAACCATAAATGATAAAAGAAATTCAAGAAACGAAACATCTTAGAAATCGCAACTCTTTATTAACTTACCAGCCAGACACTTGTGTGACTGTTGACTGTGACTTGCCACTTGCCGTTCTGTTGGCTGTTGATCGAAGTAATTAAGTTTCCGTTGAACTATATATTTATATAAAAAATAAAGGCGAAAGAAATAAAGGCGAAGCTACTACTATTATCCACAGCCACAAAAACTGAATTTAACTGTTGACGGTCAAACCAGAAACAACTCAACAATTTTTCAACTCTTTTTCAAAGACATTAGAAACTCAAATCAATGTAGAAAATTAACGGCAAAATCAGCACTGAATCTAGAAGTAGCAGCCCCAGCCCCCAATCAGTACACAATTACGCCTAGATAACTAATCAGGTGTCAGACACAAATGTTCAATTGACAAAAAACTTATGAAAGAAAAAGTTTAAGCTCTACTACAGAAGATACAGTCAGTCGTAACAAAAAGTTTTAGTTTTTAATAGAACGTCGTTGGCCGTCAACGACTTTTTAAATTGGATTGCAAGTGGAATTGGATATTGCATTGCAACTTGCAAGTGGAAGCGGGTACGAAGTACGGGGCACTGAATAAACGGAAAGAAAGCAAGGCTTATCTGACTGAATTGTTTTCCCTCTACAATATTTTCCGTTGAATGATTAAAACTACTGGCTAGAATTCCTTAAAGCCCCACCTCCTTACGTTTAAATTCAATCAAGGTTACCTTCTTTTTTTCGCGCCATGAATTAGATCAAAAGAAATCATTTATATTTTTATTTGATTCTTTATTCATATTCATTTCATTCATCTCCATTTCCATTTTCCATCAGACGACGACCCTAGGACTCAAATTCTGACTTAATTAATAATTGATATTTTCAAATAGAACCTGATTAATGAATAATAAAGTTAGTACTAGGCACTACTAGGTGTGGTATACTTGACTATATAGGGATATGTATGTAGCAAATGAAGTCCAATTTTATTATAGCATTTGATTGGAGTTTACAGTTAAGAGAGAAGTCATAAGTGCGTGAGGTAATTAGCAATTAGAGCGATACTCAACATTAATTACCAAATATATATACGTAACTTGTAACATATACCCACCCACTTTCAAAAATTCGACTCAATTTTCAATTCATTCGCAATTTTGCATAATTCTAGCACGTTGGCCCGTTGTTATATGTAAATATACCTAGTTTTTCTGCTCGTTCGATACTTCGTACTTCGATAGTCAATGTTTAATGTTGGGTAATAATGGGTAACCGGTAACAGCCCATGTCAAGCATATGTAGGTTTTTTTATATATACCTACTGAGGTAGGGAAATAATAATACAATAAATAAAATATCCCCGTAAAGTAAATAAATAAATAAATATTATGACTGGAATTCTTAACATTCTTGTACGAATAAATACCTATTTTTAACAAGTTAGTTGAAGGACATAAATTTATTCCTATACCCGGACATTTGCTGCCCATATACACAAATTGTACCCAGTTTGATAGTGGCCTCACTATTTTATGGGCACACCATGGCATAGGCGAAACTCTGATTTAATCTAACTCAGGTTTTTGTTTTCGTTGAACATACAGTGGTTTGGGGGGTAGCTAAAATGCTACAATTATGTTTGCTTTGATGTCAAATAATAATATACATCATTGCCTCTCCTTTCTAGGAAGATTAAATGGTAAGAATCATCATGCAAGAGATGCAGTGTAATAGACCCTTTGTATGTCATGTCATGTGCTGCACTGGTACGGTCGTACGGTTATACCTATAAGTTGTATACAGACAGAAAGCAGTGAAAGCACAGTCTATGCGTTTAAATATACACGCTACGGACTACGGGGAAAGTCATGAGAACTGGCTGTGTTTCCATTTCTCCATTACTCTCAAGGGTCCAATATTATGGAAAATATGAAATGCCTAACTCATACATATACTCGGTTTAAATGTGTACACCTAATGCACCACTTAAAATTTGAAACTTTAATGAATTTTTTTTTTCAATAACTCATAATATCTACGTGTGTAATGAAAAAATTTCCTGACCGTCTACTTATTTCAAATCTGAAAACTAAAAGTTGGTATTCCCTCTTATTTATTATCTTATGCCTTAAGGTTATTGAATAGACATTACCTACTAAATTCATGCGTGGAGTGCCGTGGAGTCGTTCCTTTATTATGGGCTTTCTTTTGACGTATATATTCATATAAGGCAACAACCTCAGTTATATAGGATTATAACTTTGGAAAATACTTTGCAAAAACAATTCGAGTAGTATGGGTGCCAGTGCCATCGCTACATCGCGTCTAATCAAATTAAAAAATATATCGTCTGTGAAGAACCAAAGTGACCCCCATTTTTAGCTAAAACCAACATCCGCTATCTAAGAGAATATTGAATATTGTTCTTATAAATAGAACATTTTACCCTTTTCAAAAACATGTAAATAGAACATTTTACACTTTTCAAAACCATGCAAATGGAACATTTTACATCTTTCAAAAACTCGTAATAATTAAAATTTTAAGCACGTTTCTCATTTTGTTTTTATGACTTAGCTCATTTTGATTCTCGTTTAAACTGGATATGGGTCGTTTTGGTTCTCCACAGACGATATGTAAGTACCTACACGAAAGTAAAAACGGTCATAAAGTACATGCAATAAAAATCGGGTTCCATGCAATAAATAAAAAGCGCTACCTAAATTTTATTTTACAAATATGATTTATTTAGGTAATTTATTATAGGAGCGTGCAACACGTAGAATTTATCCTTTACTTTATTACTAAACTATATTATGGTCCTCAAAAAATTCATTAATTACAACAATGTACATTCAAAAGAAAGTAGTTAAGTAACATATAGTGTTACACACAAAAGACGATGATCGTTATTATTCGTTATCAATACGGGGAATCAACATTCAAAACTTACAAAATCCAGTGTAACAATGATAAAAGTGTATGAAATCACAATACTTAAAATTCTCAGTACTTCTTTTTTTTACTAACAAACTCCAACATTGGGTCTTCCTCTCTGGATCTCATCATATAATAAGCTTCCAATTCAGCTTCATCCGGAGCTTTGACTTCGTAGCGGCTGTTGTACTTGCGTTTACGATCATCCAGCATTTCATCTGCTTCCCTCTGACGACGTTGCTCCACTTCCAATGCTTTCTTTAATTTCTTCTTTTTCTTCTTCTCTTCATCTGACTCTGACTCTGAGGACGAGTCACCACTGGATGAGGATGACGAGGAGGAGGAGGAGGATGATGATGAGGAAGAGGACGAAGAAACATGTTTCTTTTTTGATCCAGACTTTCGTTTCTTCTTTAGACTCTCCTTCTTCTTCTGATTCCTTTTTTGTTTCTTCAATGAATTATCCACTGCCTCCTTATCTTTATCTTTAGCCTCCTTCTCCTTCTCCATATTTTCTTGATGAATCTCAACCAGTGTTCTCTGAGCTTCCGCTCTTTGTTTAGCAATAGCTTTGGCAATTTCTTCTTGCGCTTCCCGTGCACGAATAGCTTCATCTATGGATGTTTCATCATTCACGGTACGACCGGATTCTCCAGTGCAATAGGACTGTTGAATTAATGAATGACAGCACCTGTAACCCCACTGACCGTCTCTCCAGTACGACCCAAAAACAGATGAATGATTATTTGGGTAAATGTCTTCCTCATACTTTGATCGAATTATGGGTTTTTCATTTCCCTGTAAAAAATATTTTAAAAAATGACAAGAATTTGATTAGGTTACACTGCCACTTGCTACGAGAACAGAGCTGAAGAGCTAGAAATATATATCGTCTGTGAAGAACCAAAATGACCCATATCCAATCTAAGCTAGAATCAAAATGAGCTATGTCATAAAAACAAAATGAGAAACATGCCTAAAATGTTAATTAAGAGTTTTTGAAAAGTGTAAAATGTTCAATTAAATGTTTTTGAAAAGAGTAAAATGTTCTATTTACAAATTTTTTAAAAGTGCAAAATATTGTATTTAAATGCTTTTAAGACATGTTTCAATATTTTTGTAGATAGTGGATATTGTTTTTAGTTACAAATGGAAATGGGTCATTTTGGTTCTTCACAGACGATATACATAGTGAATAGTAATTTATTACAATAAAAATTTGTATTTTTAACACGTATACAATTTTTTACCTTAATAATTTTTCCTTGGCGGGAATACTCCACGTAATCCTCTGTTTGAGCCAATAACAGTGCTTTTGGTGGAGCTTTCAAATGTTCTGCCCCTCCATATTTGTCAATCACATTGTTTGTGAGTGAGCCTTTAAAATCTTCCTTGTGTTTTTCAAATTCCCGTTGGAGAACTTCGAGCTTGGTAGGTTCGGCTAATAAGTGTACATCCACACCCTTGTCATGAGCTTCCCAAGCAAACAGTTGAGCTGTTGCGTGTTTATTGGTGTCACCCGTGAAACGAACAAAATTTTCTCCAGCGTAGTCCACTCTATTATATGAAAAAAAGCAACGTTGAAGTATGTCAAAGACATAACAGATTCCCGAAAAAAAAAGTGTTTTCGGTGCCATATTTGCACTTACTCTTCAGGATTGCGGACTGTTCCCTTATAGGGATTATCACGCATAGAGCGAGTTTTGGGGTCATAGTAGGCGGAATTGGGGTCCAAATTTCTTAAGTATTTTGCTACATCTTCACGAATTCGAAGATTTCGTACTGTGATCCGCTGCTTAGAGTCAACTTTTGTACCAGGCATGTCTGCATCGTCCACGTATTTATCCTCATCTTCCTCCGGAACGTCATCATCTAAAACCATGTTGTCAGGGAGTCCTTCTCCTTCCATTCCTGTACGGATCTTCTCTGTCTTAATACTACGCTTGGCATCCTCAACCTAATTCAGGGAAATAAAGAAATTAACACCACTGGACTTGTACTTTATTTCTAAAAGCAGTTATTAGATTTATACTTTCGGTTGACTTTACATACCATTTGAAACTCATCCACGATTGCGTGAAATTCATTGGGATCGTATCCATTCCACCGATCCCTTTTCCCATCATAATCCAAGTCTAGGTTTGGCTGAACATGCTCATCCGGGGCAATGGCATCACCTGTGAACCGAGCACCCACCTTTCTTGGTCGTTCCATACAATCTTTTTTCTTGTGAGTCATTGCTCCACAGTTTTCACAAGATCCCTTCCGAAACTTTGTACTTATTCTGGTCTATATACATAATGAGAAATTTAATGGAAATTAGACAGTGTACTATCAATTGTAGCATTTTGGATTTAATCTCATCAGCATTAATTTTTACTTGCCGGATCCACTCCTCTTTTATACCACTCATCTAATGTGGAATAAACTTTCTTGGTCTCTGGTTGTGTTCTCTGATGCTTCAAAGTAGGGCCCTGTGACCCATAATACCAAGGAGCTGAGGAAATGTACTGCGGAATATGAGGATTGATGTCTCGTCCTTCTTCATCCACCGCTGCAGGTGCAGTTCCTGCCTATTACACACATAATTTTGCAGAATTAGCATTTTTGGAGATCACTATAGCTGTACATTATACATTCATGCTGGGCTGAGCATTACTTTCTACACTCATCGTATCAATTATTATGCATTACCTACAACTTTATAACAAGTGAATATGTTAACTATTTACCTTTCGAGCTTCCTCGAGTTCTTTTTGTTTTTTCCAGTCATCTCTAGATTTTACCTTCCCTTCTTCCAAAGGAGTATCATCCTTGGAGCGAATAATTTCAGACAACGGCATTGTATTTCCCAAGTTCGCCATTGTTGACTTTTATGTGTGATGGATCACAAACAACAAAAAAAAACGACAGGAAAATATTTTGTAACCAGTATTAAGTGTAGTATTACACTGTATCCATACAAATCCAAAAGTTCTGAAGAAACAATTTTGGACTTTGTAAACTTATAAAAGGTAATAGATAATAAGTCAAAAGTTGGATGGTACAATTTATTATGTTTCGTGCAGCAAAACTAGTTTTCGACTTTTCAAAAATATCTAATTAATTGACAGCCAGCTATCTGAAGTGCGGGCACAGTACAGTACTATCACTTGTAGAGTACGACGAGATGCCCGTCAACTATTTAACCACTTGCTGCCTGCTATTGCCTATAGATAGATTTTAACCTACAACCTATAGAAATAACGTGGACCTTGGTTTGCACTTTGAAGTTAAAACAATTGATAATAGAGATGACTGATTACTGACTGACGCCAGTGTCAACGACGAGTGCTGCAATTTTAACAACAATATTGAAATTTTCGTGCTTCTTGCTCAATTTTTCAATTATTTGCAAGCCACAACACTACTTTATGACTTTTGTAATAGAACGTTTTATTGGAAACAGAATTGGCTGAAAGCCTTGAAGGAATGAATCAGTCCCATTGACTAAACAATAAACGTCAAACGATGTTTATTTATAAGATTAAGACGGATAGCTTGAAGGAACGTTATCAAAATTACACTATATAATCGTAATTTTTATTTATTAATTTGTAATTTTGTTTTGCAACAATCAACAAACTGTGGAAAGTTTTCAGAATTTTGAGCTTTGGCGCTCAACTTCGTATGCTTGGCTAGAATGCGGCTCTTACGTTGGACATAAGACATAGAGGGTTGTCCGTAAACTATGTTAGCGAAATATCCCCATTTCCAGGACTTTATACTGCATAAATGGCTATCTTTAACGTGGGGTGTCATCAGTATCCATCCATGCAGACCCAATGACCCTCCCATAGCGTGATTTATGGACGATACCTCACGTATTTCAAAATACATTCTTGGGGATAATACGTCGCCAACGTCGCCAGGAAATTCATCCTTGGAAAGCCAGGAAATTAGAACGTCCGTCCGCCGTGAAGAATTATAGCATAGGTATTAGAATCGCACGGTATTTATTCAAAGTAATTAAGCTCATAGGTGCATTACCTGTAAATTAAAAGAGTTAAAAAATAGTTGATGATAGTGTGTACTTCGTTCTCCAACTCACTCTTCAGTCAGTTCAGTCTGTCGAGCCTTCAATTAAGTGTGTAGTGTGTACTATTATAATGTGCACAGTAAGTTAGGAAAAGTAAGTGTAGGCTTTTCTTCGTAGATCGAGCTATCGCTATCGGCCTTTACTTTTCGTGTTGTTGATTGTTGATTTGAAAAAATTGAAATTGATGGGAAAATCCAGTGGTTCTACTACGTCTGGATCCACAGAACAGAGAAAGAAAAGTAAAGCAAAGATGTATTACCAAAAGCAGTCCCGTGGAAATTCACGTGGGGGTGGGGGTTATAGAGGTCGAGGCGGTCGTGGGGGATCAAGTGGTAATCGAGGAAGAGGTCCGGCTAGGTTTCTTATTGCTGGCATGAAAGGTTTGATATGATTATAAAACATTCAATTTAAAGTAGTTATTACCGGTGCCGGAAGTGTTTTACGGCTCAATCATAATATGTTCCTTCGGTTTGATTGTTTCACTCATTAATTCAAAATATATACTACTGGTGACTGGGGATTCTTTAGAAACCGTCCGGTAAACTTAGTTTAATTATTCGTAATCGGTTATTTTCTAAACCAACATTGTTGTCAGTGCTAGGGAATAGCAATTTCTATGAAACATTTTTGCTACGTTATACATTATAATGGTCCATTCGCCAGAATTTTTCTAAGCTTCCGGACGTACTTTAGTTGAATATAGGTTAATAACTACAAACCGTTTTATTTTACAAATCCTTACAGGTTTCCTATGCACAACTAATTTCCGTGAGAAAAATGCCGTCAAAGAAGCATATAATTTGCTCAACGAGTACTGTGATGAACGAGATGAAGCTCCTGCCGAAAGTAGCAATGCTGCTGCACCCCCGACTGGTAATGCCGAAAGTTTTGAGTCCAGTGCTAGTGTCGAAGGTACTGAATCTGAATCTACACAATCCCAGGTTTCGTCATCATCACAACAACCGGAAGAAAATCCGGCTGCTCAAAGGGTGTCAAACGACGATGGCGACGACGATGATGACTTTGAATCGGCCATGAAGTCGGAAATACGCACTCTCAAAAGTGATGAAGTCAGGTACAAATTTCAGTCTGTAGACACAGGAGTTCCCAATCTTGTCTTTATCAGTACAACCATAGAAGACCCTGTCCAGTTGGCTCATCGAATTTTAGATGATATTACATCAACAAAGGAACAAAAATCCCAAGCTCTCCTTCGTATGATTCCCATTGAAACAACTTGTAGAGCCGAGCCCACTGAAATCAAGAAAGTCTGCCATATTTTGTTTCCAAAATATTTCAAAACTGGATTCAATTCCTTTCAAATAATTTATAAATGTCGTTATAATAATTCTATGGATCGTGGGGAAGTCATTCGAGTGGTGGCAGAGGCTGTCATGGAAATCAATTCCTTTAACACTGTCAATTTGAATGATCCGAAATTCGTTGTAATTGTGGAAATTATCAAGGGCTTGTGCTGTTTGAGCGTCGTTACGGATTTTAACAAGTTTCGAAAGTATAATCTCATCGAAGTATCAGGCGCCGGCGGCGGCGGTGGCGATGCAACAAAAAATTCTGTCAATAAAGAAGAAGTAGCAGGTGACGTGGAAACTCCAAAAGATGCAACTCCAACACCAACATTAACGTCTGAAATTGATAGTACCCCAACTTCTCAAAGTCATGCCGGGGAAGAAAATGTAAACCCGGAGACAAACCTGGAACGTCCTTGATTGTCTTTTACGTCAAAACTTGTGAATGAAACTTTTGATTTAAATAGCATTAAGTACACCAAAAATTGATTAATAAATGAATTTAGGCAAAAGATAAATTAACTTTTTTTCTATTACGATTTCGTAATTTGTATGTGATGTGATGAATTTGTTATTGAAGTAAACAAGGTGAAATAAATTAGTATGAATTTTGATGTATTTCAATTTTGAATAAACTAAAAATGTTTATTTTCAATATTTCTTGCGAAGGACAGGATTTATATTTGTCCCGTGTTGTGCTTGAGAAGCATAATATGACATGACGTAATAATATTTTAAGACGACGACGGGATTTTCTCTCTTATATAGAAACTAACATAAGGTATACGCTATAGTCTAGTAGTGTCTTACAATTAAAATCACTATATTTCATAATTGTTTTATAATATGCTCTGTATTTGAATACATACATAAAAGTCATACATTTTCATTTTACATCTGCTATTTAAAATTAATAAAATTTGTTTTTGTATTGCATTTTTTTTTCAATCACAATAAACTCGTTCCCAAGTTTAGCCATGCTTCATAATTGCTTACTATATAACACACTTCACACACATAGTTCTATTTCTCTACTTAATATTTAAAGTTAGATATACACATTATATACTCAAGCTGCTGCTTTCCATAATCGCTATCGTTACAGTGAATCACTATACTTACGTGCTGCTTCTTTCTAAATTCTAGTACATTTTTCTATCATTTTGAAATAGTATAGTATAGTGGTTGCACACATTACTACCGTCGCGGTGAACTTCTATTATGTAACTACTTAAGTAAATTAATAACTTAGGCTAAACTCAATTTGCGATGCTCTTTCTATTGCTATACTTATTTGTGGAGGGCTATAATAATGTACGGATTTACGGATGATAATTCAATTCAAGACACTATAATTCTAATCAACCTATTGATTAAGTTTACCAGCTTACGTACACGTATATAGGATAATTAAACTGCAGCAAAAGTTCCTAGGCTACCGCTTTATCATTCTCTCAATTAAAGCAATTTCTATATTCTCCAGCCTATTTTTAATGTTGGTGTGACGGTGACTCCATTAATATTAGCAGCATTTCGCCTATTAGTTAACCATTAGCTTTAAAATATGTGAATCATAATTTATGTAGTCTAAAAAATCCTAAATCTCATTTGGCCTGTGAAATTAAAATCTCATTTAAACTCTGCTCTGACTCTGGACCTCGTCGACTATAATAGTTTGTATATAACATTATATATATAATAGGCTTTACAGAAATCAGAATATCGTATAGCAAAATTAAATAAGACTACCGTATAATAAAGTTGTTCAGAAGCATGCTCTGACTTTCCATTATTAAATTACTGCCAAAACTGTCAGTTTCGTATTTGTAGTACAGTATACCACTAAAATTGTATATGGGTATTATGTATTTTACAGAGATATCATTCGACGTTACAGTTTACTTACACGTTTAATAGATACTGTTACAGTAAGTTCTAATTTTAATTCTACTACAAACTTGAATTTAAAACTTTTTTTTATATACTTAAAAAAAGCAGACTGCGCAATAATTTAAATTTACTGTTCTATTCTATACATAAAATACTCTTAATTAAATGTGTCCTACTACAATGGACTACAGCATGGCCTTCGCTCTAGTTTACAGCTATACACTATTTTTATTATTAAATCGCTACAAAGTCATAGCTATAGCTGCTTTTCCGCTGTTATAATAAAATTTTTACAATATTAGATCCCTGCGCAATCAAAATGCATAATTATGAATTAATGACGGAAAAGTTAGAAACATATTTTAATTAACAATCTACTATATAATACATCATTATCGTAGTAATTAATTTATTTTTACGTATTTTAAGGCATCTAATCGTAAGCAACACCCCGAGGTCTCTGCAGTCTACAAATATATTTAAATTTATCCCTTGTCGTAATCCCCGCTTTTGGAAAGTTATGTTTCGGTATACGAACTTACTTAAGCATTAATATAATTAATTACAATTATTTTTTTTGTTACATTATCTGTTCACATATTCTGTATATATATAGTGTTGAATTCAGTCTATTGCCTACAATAATAAAACTGTCAACATTTTTATATATATTTCATTTTGACTGACTGAACTGACTTGTCATCCTTATACGCCTATACCTTTCTTTTTAGCTCGAGATGAGTTCTTTTGCTTAGATGGACTTTTACTTTCCAATATCAAGTTTACATATATATTTTCTTTTCTTTACTTTCACTTTTAGTATCATTGCATAATACCTAATAATTCAGGTTTACTTAGTTCGCTCTGGCGTATCATCATTCCCAATAATAATAATAATAATAGTAATAAAGCACTTACAATTATTATGGTAATCGTAAAATATTTATAGCCATTGATCGAAGCATATAATAGCATGGCTAATTGGCTCGTAATGGGTTGGACAAAAATAATAAAATCACTACTTACATTACATTTTATTTCACATACAATTAATTACTAAAAAAATATAATGATGATAATCAATATATATATATCTTAATTTACAGTTTACTTAATATGGCTCCGGCTTTTCGCTCTCTTGACTTTTTTTTACTACATAATTTTACAGTGTTACCTGTGTGACACGTGGGGTGCATAAAATACACTACTACACGCAACAATGTAGTTATAATGTTGTAACAATTAGCTCGTTATTACATTTTTTTAAGCATATCCATAAATCTGAATATTTGGGTGTACAATATCTACACACATAACTACTTAACTAGTAGTAGCATTTTTACATACAAAGCATGAATTTTTGCAAAATAAAACTTTAATCTATTTTAATGACATTACTGGATACGCAGAAATGGGATCAATTTACCTAAAATGAAAACTGAAAACCCAATGAAACTCAATTATTACTACTATGTACTTATAGAGAAGAAGCGATACACTGGTGAGTTTGCATATCAGTAGCGTAAGTATACAGGAAAAAATAATTTGTTAACACTAATAGATACACTCAAATTCTAAGTAAGTTAATACAGTGATCTGACAGCCATAGCCATGTAATTATGTACAATAGGTGCTAACGACAAGTTTAGAAATTTATAATAAATTACATAATTCACAGTACATTTCCAACCTTTGTTTTGTTTGTCTTTCTCTAATACTAGAATATACTGCAAACATGCTGATAGTAACATTTTTGAAAACGCCCCAACTAAAAAGTCATCAAAAATTAGTACGAAAGTAGAATACTCAAAAGTCCATAATATAATCTTAAAATATCTAAATTTCTTTCTCTCACAATATTTTTCGCCTTCACTCAAGCTCATAAGGAAAAAGGATGAATAAATGCAAAATATAATTGTATATCTCTAATTAATAATCATTACATGTTAAAATTGCATTCTGATGTGTCTTATAATAAACCAAATATTTTACTATTAATAAAATAGCAACACACTACTATATTTACTCAACGAGCTATCCGTTTGTAATGGAATGTCCCTCATACGCACTATTTAATTGCGTATAGTTTTATGTAGCTTTACATGATTAACTATAATATTGGCGTAATTAAATATGTTGAAGCTTCATATAGCAACAAAAGCACTTTTGGAATTTACTATATATTATTTTTTAGTTCGTATTTTATAATTCCGAGGACATATATTATTGTGGACACCATGGCTTAAGTACGAGAATACGAATAATGTGTGTAATAAATTGGTATTATAATATATCATTAATTAATCAATAATTAATAATCTGTAACATATAGCACTTGAGAGTTGCATGTTTGCAAAGTAAAAATAATGTTTAGTGTGTGTAGTATTCATTAATAAAAATTTAAGTATAAGTTAGTAATAATTAAATAATTGTTATATGAGTAGATGTAAATTGTAAGGCGCAAGGTACTTTTAAGGAATGAAATCATTTCACGAAATTGCATTACAATAAGTACGCATGCACTGCGTACTTTATACACATTACATTACAAGTACCTACTTACCTACATAAATAATATATTATATTATTAAAAATTGTTTTTGTTTCTTCACAGTACTTAGTTTCCAATTCTTTCACAAGGACATTCAAGCAGAAGAAACTAATACAATGAAATTCACAAATAAATTTATACATAATACTAGTCTTAAAAAATCACAATACTTAATTTAATAATAACTTAATAAACTTATTCCCTTATTGAGAGCACTTTTAGATTGCAAATGATCAAAAACGCAATGAAATAAGTTGTCACAATCTGTTAGCACATAAGTCCCATATATTACTATAGTCACACAAACGAAATTAAAAAATATTCAACAAGTATTTTTATCTGTTCAGAAATCCCCCTTTCGAAATTACTTAAGTAATTATGTGTGTATATATATAGTAATTTCGCTTAACTGCATAGTTGGAAAAAACAGTAAGTTCAGAAGCTTCAGCATTACTAAGTAACAAGAGATTACTTACTACATAATACATACTAAATGCTCAATATTATGTTATACAAGTGCCTTCTTGAAAAAGTACCCATTATGTGCGTTAGTTATAATATATGAGCTAAATGTTATAATATTGTATTGTAAGCTGCTTTCATCTATGTGATTAAACGTACAATGCAGGTATATTATTTCAAAATAAGTACATACGACAAATAAGCATTTTAAAAAACTCAAAAGGCCGTTTGTATTTTGATTACGAAGGATAAAATTAACCCACGATTGATTGCAGATCAAATTAGTTACAAATTACGATTACTTACATACGTTTTTAATTCCTAATATTCTAAGATACTTCATCCAGGGATGTTTTTTTAAATATTTTTGTACGATTCACAAAAGAAGCTAAAATATACTATAATAATATATATATATAATTATAACGCCAACTTAATAAGAAAGTCTTGAGCTAGACCTTTTGTATTAATATATGTATAGGTATACGTATAATAAAGAAACTAGAGGACAACGATTTATTTAAGACAATTATTATGTCTACGTTGGGAATTTTTTGATTTAGTTGTAAATTATGTTAAATCAAAATCGAATTGTAAAATAAAACTATATTGCTTTATACCTTACGGACATATTACTATTACTAATTATAAGATTAAGAAGAAGCCACGCCGTTTAATGTTTACAAACTTTTACAAAAAGTCTACAAGCATAATATGTTAATGTATTTTTTTAACGAATACGTAATAGTAGCTATCCTTATATTATAATATATCTCTTATAATTTATGAATTAATTTTATTTTTTGGAATCTAAACTTGCTACAGTTTTGATAGTTATATATATAGCGTACTGAATAATTTATCGTTTGTGTGTCTTGTGTGTGAAACTGTAGCAAAAGTTGATGAAAAATGAATAAAGCTTATAATATAGTCCTTTTATACTATACTGGGTCAACTGCGGGTAGAGATAAATAATTAGGATTACTTTTAACTTTGCTCAATAATTTTTTTCACATTTCTTCGTCATCGTGTGTGTATCTAAAATATTCAGCTCTGTAAGTTCTAAGTAAAAGTATGTGGACGTTTACAATAAGTATACATACAAATTACATATAATATAATAACCTAATGAATAGCTGCGACGTACTCAATGTTGCTTCTCAAGTAGCTTTTTTACCTTTTGCTGTAACTACACTCTTATTTAAATAACAGTTGATAATTTATTTTTTAAGTTTTAAAATATTATCGTTACATTTTTTGGTAGTTTTTGATCCGCAAAACTTGAACTAGGAGTTTTTTCCTTTTGCAGTTATCTCTCTTGTCTTTGGTGCAGTAATGGAATGTTGAATTTTCTGTCATAATAATTATTTCCTAGCTGAAATTAAAGTTTGTCATTTTTGTCACAATATTACTCAACTACAAAAATAAGAACAACTTGTAAAAGGACTTAACAAGGCTGAAATTATAGAAATGTTTTACAAGAATTAGTGAAGTAAATCAGCGACGCAGCGACTGGGAGACTACGATTTTTAGTTAGCGTTAGCCTGTAGTTGTAGGAGAATCTTCAGAGGATTTTTGACTACCATACCCACTGCTCTCCTCTTCCATCACTGTTGTCATCATAGTTGTCCATTTGGAAGAATGAGGAGTTACATTATTGCTTAAAGGTCCAGGACCACTCCCACTATTTGGACTAGCATGACCTGAAGTCGATACGCGAAGGTAAAAAACAGAGAATTGGTTTATTAGTTTTTCTATTTTTTTAAAGCCAAGTATGGTCTTATATCATATTAATTTGAAAGTGATTGATTATTCTTTACGCACCTAAATTGAGCGAAGAGGGTCTGGATTGTTGAGGACTTTGTTGGGATGACGGACTAAGGCTGTTGGAGAATAAAGAGCCACCAGTGGGACTAGTAAATCCTGAAAGATTTGCTAAACTTTCCGAACGAATGGGCTTTTGACGTCGAAGAGCTCCATGTCCTCCAATACTAAGACTATCAGGGAGTCCACCTGGTGACGTGGTGGTTGAATTATTTAAACTATTTGTCCCACTTGCAATCCCACCATTTTGATTTCCCCCACCCCCGCCATTTAATCTATTCGATCCTAATAAATTCCCAGAACTTCCCCCCGAGGACCCAACGAATAACTGAGAAATATTTGGAACTGATAAAGTTTTCCTCATAAAACCACCCATTCCCCCTAAAGTTCCAACTCCTTGTCCTCCAATTCCATTTGCTGGCCCATAGCTTCTATTTAATGAATTTCTTGGCCGACTACGCATCTGCTCTTCTCTCAAATGTACTGATTGACGCATTCGATCTAAATTCAGGATTGAGTCTACGGCTGATATTGAGCGTAAGTATTCCTCTATGTAATTTCAAGAAAACAAAATAGAAATAATTAGCATCATAAACTCGTATACATAAGTATATGGTATAATTATAATACACCAGACAACCCACACGCTGGCAAATTGCATATGATATTACGGTAATTTGAATTTTTTACCAATATATGATTCTCCATGTGACACAGCAAGATTGGCTAAAGACTCTCGTGTCTCCAATTGCTCCGAAGATTTTGGTAAATGGCTCACAATT